>UXGC01000469.1:0-104213 GCA_900480045.1 Eurytoma adleriae
GGAAGAGAACTTAATATAGCTTTATCTTCCTTTTCTCTATCTGTAATTGATGTGTTTTTATGAGAAGTATTTTTCTCATCAGCTTCATATTCCTCTTGTGATATCACAGGAAGTGTATCCGTAAAATGAAGCTTTGCTGGTTTATTTCCTTCTAAAAGAGTAACCTGCAAATATTTTCTATAGTAAATAAATTGAACTTAAAATTTTTACTAACAAAACATTGTTTTATTTAAAAAGAATCAAGTTAACACATTTGCAGCAAATTAAGAAGCTTCTAAAGAAAGTTTAAATCAGTGTTAAATTAATTTTTCACTTATCTAACCAGTGATAACATTCATTCTTTCCAAAACAAAACTCCAACATCAACAAGTGTTAAAAACATTCAACAAGCTAAGACAGCCATTCTCAATAATGAAGCAAGTCTCCTAGCAACATTAAAGCCAGTACTTATGCTCCAAAACATGAAAACGAGTAAAGTCTTAGAAGAGTGTCTATTAAAGTAAAACTCCGCAATCACGCTTCGCAAGACAAACAAACGAGAGAGGTTAGGTGCCTCAGGGGAAACTCACCAGGGCGTACTTGTTGGATTCCTGGACGGGCGCCGAGTCGACTGTCTGGACAGCGGTGGGGCTGATGGCCGCAGTCTTGGATATTTTGCTCCGATTGCGGCCCTTCTTTTTGCCCGAATGCGGCTTGGAGTTGGTCGCGCCGTTCTTCATTCTCCGGCGGCGCTTGGCCGCGCCTCCCCCGGGCCGCCGGCGACGCGACAACGACTTGTCCCGGGGCCCCGCGGCCCGATGCTCCCGCGCCCGCTGTAGCACCGTGCGCCCCGTTTTTTCGCGGTTGGCTCGCTCGCTGCCTCACAAGTGACCCGCGACTCCCCGACTCTGCCTCGTCTCTCGCCCGAGCGTCGACGCTCTACCACCACCGGCCGAATCGACACTTTTTTTTTACAACACCTTCCAAACGCAACGACTATTTTTTTGATGCGGCTGGACCGTGTCCTGATGTGTATAGGTTAGGTTCGTTCGCGCCGCGCGCTGACGGAGCTTTGTAGACAGGTGGCGCTTCATGTCTGAGTGGGTGGATTTGAATTGTGCCGCGAATTTGAAGAAGATCGAGGGATGAAGGAGCTTTTATTATTCATTTTTACTTATTTTACTTCGTGTAAATAAGTGAGTTTTGATAATATCTGTTTCTAGTTTCCGTTTGTAGAATTGACGTAACACTACTACTTATGCGTAAACAGTTTAATCTTTTTTAACGAATTTTTTAATCTTTGTAAAAGCGGTGAGTAATTGTAAAGAAGTACCTACGCAATAGACATAAAAATACCTATTTGAGATGTGTACGCCAAATAAGAAAATTAAACTGCATGCCAAAAAATAAATTTTATGAGAAAGTTATTATAAATTCGTTTAAATTTATTCATAATGCAACATTAAAGAAATGCGTATAAAAATGAGTATAAAAAATAATTACGATAATTTTCAAACGTTATAGGATGGTAAACTGCGCAATTAAATATCTCCTTTGACAAATTATCCCTCGCGAGAAGAAAACATTCCTTAAGACTATTTTCGTACATTCATCTGATATCGAGTATTATGCAAAACATAATAATACGAAATTTCAGTTGGGTACATATGTACATGAAATTACACTCGACTTAATGCTTGTTTTCTTCCCGCTCGCGGGTGAGGCGCGATAAATAAATACGTATGTATATATATATGCATATTATGTTCACAACTTTTGCGCTATTAGTCATACATTGTTAAAAAAAAGTGCCTACTGATAACATTGCGCAAACTAATAACAATTGATTTTAATACACCTCATTACGTAAATATTCATTTCCGAAGCTACATTGCAAAAAGATTTAGACTGATCGGCGTAAATAAAGAATAAAACATTTTCTCGTCTCTTCGTGACCGCGAAGGCTAAAAGGCGCGCTTTCTCTCGAAAAAAGGTGAGGGGAAGAAGGCGACCTGTAAATATATATTAAAATCCACACCTTGTTTTTCTGCCGCTCCCCTCCAATCGGCCGCTCCATTCGTTTGACCGGCTCCGAGCTCGACCCGTCGCATCGACGCTTATTATACCTATACGTGGATAATGTACCGACTCCACTGGCTGTTTCAAAGGCCTCTGGACGCTCATATTTGAATCCCGGCACGATCTCATTGAAATTACTTGCGAGTGTAGGCAATTTCATCGATTATAGTGATTTAAGAGAAATGGTAGCGATTGCCGTTTCTTTTAAGCGGTGCTTGTAGAGCGTATTTTAAGAGTGCAGGTTTCAATGTTCTCCAAAACGCTGGTACCGGTAACCTTGAAACTAACAACCCTTCATTACACCTTTTTTTATATATTGGTAAGGCGGTGTTTAATTATTATGTACTAATATAGAAATAACATTTTATTTTCAAATAAAAAAAGTAGACTTACATGATTTTATTGATTCACAACAAAAATTACCAGATAGAATAAGTATACTATATAAACAAAGGACACAGAACTCAGAATACGTATCTAAAATTCGTCCCAAAGGTAAGGGTAAAAATAGTAAATAGTTAAAGGAAAAAAAAGAAACAATAGGCATTCGAGAAGTACGAAAATTTCACTGGAAGCCCGGGTATCTTCGCGAAAAGGCAAAGTGACTCTTCCTCGGTAAACAAAAATCAATCGAAGAAGAGCGGCAGTTATATCTATAGCTGTGTAGCAGCAGCATCGGTCTCTCAAAACGTCGGGTGGTAACAGCGGCATAACTCTCGCAGTCTCGCCTCTCCCTCTTCCGCCGGCGAGTAGGATAGGTCGATCTCTTGCGAGCCCCGCGCGGACGTTGAGAGCCGCACGTACACACAAGTAGCTATACACAGGCGCGGAGGCACCAGCGCGCGCCGCTCCTGGGCTCTTTGTGTGCGCTTTAGTACAAGCTCAGCCGGCTTGCAGCACGGGCCGCACATTAAAGTGTTACATACGATATAAGCCGCGTCTCCGCTCCGCGAGAGTTTGGCCTATCACAGTGCGGGTGCCGCGTTTATTTTTAGCGACTCGTGCGTTCTTCCAACTTCCGAGCGATAGACACCACGTACGCTCAGGCGCCACCAGCCGCCTACGAAGTGCACGGACATACGCATATACTTGAGGTACGGCGCCGCGCGTGTTGTCGCTCCCTCGAGTGAGTGAGAGCGAGAGAGAGAGTGTGAGGGAGGGAGAGGAGGGCGAAGAAAAAAACGCCGAGCAGCAACAACGCCGGCGCACATGCCGACGGCTGCTATTCGACTGTGTGCGTGTGTTTACGTTCCTAGTCCGTACGTGAGGGAGCCAGGACGTGTGGTACCCGTACCCCTTTTGCGCGCTGAACATGTGTGAGTGCTCGCGGTAGAGGTGTGTAGGACAAAGTAGGTACTCGCGGAACTCCGAAAAATTTCCGCAGGCCTGTGCGTGTCGTGTCCGCGCGAGGGGGATTAAGGGGAGAGGTCGCCGAAGGGAAAAAACGCTGCAAGAATATTTTATTTGCCTGCGCTCTTTCTCTTCTGTTCTTTCTCGTCGGCGGAACGTTCGAGTCTTCGTCTTTTAGGGATTTTTCGGGGAGAGGATCGATCCGGTCTTTTACACAATACACCCCGCGAGAGTCTGCATTCCCTTGCTCGACATTCGACTCCTCTCGCTTGTTAATCCCTTCGGTTTATTATTGTTTTACGCAAGTGATTTTCTTATTGGATGCGCAAGGTACATACTTGTCTTTCTTTGTTATTGATTCGTCAGTTTTCGACTACGCGCGCCTTGTTTTATTTCGGAGCGAACGGATTGTATTTGTATATGATAGCTTTATTCAGCTTTATCTCGGGAAAAGTGTTAGAAGACGTAAATCGACCGCCTATTTAGAGGTTAACAATATTTTTTTTTTGGCAATAACACACGAGGGGCAAGAATTTATTACATAATCATCACGTTATATTTTTTTTTTATTTATCATTTTTTTATCGATTTCGTAAAAATAGTTTTCTCGAAAGTTGTTTTTCTTAATGAAAGTTCATTCTATCGATTTTGTACTTGCTTATTGATTTCTCTACCTGCAGTTAAATATTTTATTACTACCATTCAGCTGTTGAATGCTTTAATAAATAGATAATACAAAAATTGCTATTGGAGATTTGGTAGATAAATCATTGTCCGCTAAGTATTTTCAATCAGTAATAAATTTTAAAGATACTACCACTACCTGTTGACAGTCATTGTATTTTAACATTTATTTCATTTTTTTTTCCTTTTCTAAACTCATTTCATAAAATAATTTCTTAATTATCAGCTGATTTTTGCCTTGTGATATTAAATTTAATTAATCATTTAATTTCTCTGTTATTTCAACTTTGTTACATTTTATTTAATTGTTATCAATAGAGTGCTTTTAAGTGAGATAAATTATATTATTTAAAACTTTAACCAAGATAAATAATATATTTTTAATTTAATAAGTACATACCTGATATTAAGCTTTACTCAAAATAATAGTTCTGATAAAACATTTTTTAATTAACAAACAAGTTATTTTGCGTCTTAAAATTATTAGATTTTTTTTAAACAATTTTACATTCATAAATGTGCACATGCACTTCTATTCAAAATAGTACCTTATTAAAATACTGGCAAGCAAATTTAATACTCAACTTTGCATGAATTATAAACTTGTTTTTCAAGTTTTATTCTTTACACCTCTGAAAAATAAAACATCACAACCATTGATACTTGTATGAATGGTATTTACACGTAGCACTTTATGCCTAAAAATAAATCGGCATTCCATATACAATGACAAGTTAATTTTGTTATGCAATTGTAAATATTTTTTTAAATCCATTATTTAATGTATTAATTCTCATTTTTATTCTGTTTCAGATAAAAATATAAGATCAAAGTGAATATTGGAAAATGTCCTAAAGCCAATAAAAAATAAAAAGCTGAAAAATTTCTTGCCAAAATTAAAATTTCAACTATTTTTTTCAAAGAGACAGTTTTATACTTAAGTTTATAAAATGTATGTTACATGCAACTGTTTGAATGTGTCTATTAAAACTAAAGGAAATGAATTATCTAATGTCAATGTTGATGAAATTGACTTGAGTGCAGATGAAAGGGCTGATGTATTCTTTGAAAATGTAAGTATTTTCAAAAATAAATAAATAAATTTTATCATAATGTCATAGGACCATAAATTAAAAAAAAACAAGTATTAGTAACAGTTCGTGTTTTGTGTTATTGAAGGCTATTGGCACTACAAAGGAATTGGAGAATATTACAAAAGAGCAGCCTGGTCTAGTAGAGGTACGGAATGTTGGTACATGGGCAATTCATCGCTGTTACAATTGTTCAATGTACACTCATGCTGTGAATAGAGAGTATGGAGCAGCCATGGTTTTAATAAACATGAATATCATTGTAATTATAATTATCTTATTCTTTTTTTATTTTAAAACAAGTATTTTGAAAATTGTGAGAAATTCTCTTTTTTCTTTTATAGACCTCTGAAGAAACAATTTTAAATTTGAAAGCTAGTCATAACTACAGTCCAGTCTTTAGGATAGTAATAGATCTCAGCAAAGTAGATGACCTTGATTCACCAGGACCTCCAAATAAACTTTCTGGTAAAAATGTTTTCTCTTTTTTATAGTTTTAATTATTTTCAAACTTTATCTTATATCATATTTTTTTACAGTGTCTCAGTTACCAAGCAATTTACGTTTAGCTCTTGGAGGATTGGAACAACAACTTGAAGAAGCCATTCAGAGACAAGCAATTCTAATAGATGAGAGAATAAAGGAATTTACAAGGCAACAGTACCAAATTTTAGATGAGTTTAGAGATCGAGCCCATACAGAACATTCTCTTCTTACAAGGTAAAAACATTAAAAATTATATAAAACAAGCAGTGCTTTTTTGTAAAAAAAAAAACCTAATATACAAGAATTTTATACCAATTTTTTAACTTTTTACAGGTTGATTTATAGTGAGCATCAAAATGTAGGTGGCACAACCAATTTAGAAACACCACCTGCAACACCTGATACTATTCAGCCCAATAAAACTACCTCAAAGGATGACATTGATGCAGCGGCTCGTTACAATTCAAAGAATAATGCAGTTCCACATGCAGCTTCAAAACCAACAAAGGTTGCTCATGCAGTGGTGAGTTTTTTATTTTAAAATGGTTAAATTAAGTTTTAATAATCAAGTTTTTGTTTGCTAATATTTGCTATTTATTTTTATAGAATGGTGACAGTGATAGTAATTTACGAACAAAGGAGCCAATTAATTATGATGGAGAAGCTCTATTTATGCTTGAAGGGATGGATGATATACCATTGTCAAATAAGCATCTTCAATCATTTGATCAAGAATCTGATACTGATGGTATGTGTTATTTGATTATTTAACATAGAAATATTTATAATTTAAAATAATCACTGTGTTATTTATTAGATTCTGGCAATGAAGGAATTCACATACCGAGGTTTCACAGAAGTGGCCATCCTACATTAGCCAAATCATTGCCTGTTACTGTGCCTGTTTTCAACTCCTGTGGTCGAAATGTAATACAAGAAGATGATGATGAACAGGTAAAAATTTATGTACATTTCCTAAGTAAATTATATTGTATTAAACTAAATTTAAATCAATTAAATGATTTTAACAAATTACTTTAGTAATTGCCTCCTTAATGTTACATTATATTTAGTGATATTACATTTTATTTGCAGATTTCTAGAGATCCAATGGATCCTCATAATATTCAAGCTTCTATAAAGGCCTTAGCCAAAAGTGTACATGGAGATACAGTGTTTGGTGACCTACCTCGTCCACGATTTTCAACTCAAATCTGACTCGGCGAGTCTTAGGATTGCTATAAAAACGTCCGACATTTCGGATGTATAAATATGTGATGTTACAATTTTTCTTTCTTTTTATTACTATGATGATATTTGTACGTCAGCCGTTACTTTAATTTTTTGATTACTATAAAGCAGCAGCAAAGTGAAGTTACATTAGAAAATCTATGATAACATATTTTATTAAGTAGAAGAAATGCTGCTTAGATCTTAAAGGTTAATGGAACTTGTCGGATGCTACAAAAAAGCCAGTTTAATGAAGTGAGAATGACATATTATAAGTGTTTTATACTGTGCCGGTGAAAAAAGAGTAGCACCCTTTGCTTGTTATCAGTAAAGAGCGACTATTTTTTTTCTTTTTTTTTTGTTGAATTAGTGAGTGTCGATGTCTACTTGAAAATAAACCCACCGTTTTTTAAAATAAGTTTATAAGAAATATTGACGACTGTTGTATAGAAAAAAATTTAAACTCTTGTTTATACAGAAACAGAGCCACTTTAAATTTTTACAGAACGTACGTATGATGAATTTAGAATGGCTACTGTACTAATTCTTTAACCATACTACTATAATTTTTTATATTAACTTCTATTACGTTTTACACATAAGATGATTTACATTTTATTATGTAACAAAGTGAAAAGGTAATTTCTTTTGTTTAAAATTAGTGTAATATCCTTTCAATGTTGCGAAGACATTTATTTTTGAAAATTTGTAGAATCTGATAATAAAAGGTCGTTGTTATCGAGCTTTTTTTTAATGTTGAATTCAAAAAAACTAATATTTTTCAATTTTATTAAAAATTGAGAGACATCCAGTTTAGAGTCTTAATTCATATTGTTAAATATTGTCATCAATTGAATTCATAAAATCTGTGTAATTTTAATTGTAATTTAAGAAATACCTACAGTCAAACGTCAAATTGAAATTTTATTTATCTTATACTTTTTCATATAATATTGATGAAGATGAAAGTGCATTTTTAGATATTAGTTTTTTTGCATTTAAGTAAATAATTATTTTTCATCAAAATAGTTGTACATTTTCCATTTATTCACTTGCATATGATAAAAAATAAGAAAGTAGTGGTAAAGTAAAATTCATTTAACACCAAAAAAAGTAGAAAAGAGAAATCTATATTTTTATATGAAAAATTGTATATTATATTGTCTGACTGATAATAGATAATAATCGTGTAATGACCAAACGTCGTATAAGTCATATTTTTAGATTAAATACTTAAACTTTTCGCTAAAGTTTGACTTTTGGTATTTCTTAAAAGAATCCTTAAAAAATATAAAGTGTTAACTTGTCTCGAAGCAACTTCTTCCGTTAGCAACGATTGACTGATCGCTAATACTCAATGTTAGCAACACACATACACAAACATACTGGTACAAAAAGAATTCAAATCGCTAAACAACGAGACGACCGATATATATGTTCTGCAGGCCAAAAGATATCAAATGTGAATACAATAAATGATAAAAAAGTGATGAAAAATAAAGCTTGAAGTAATTGCATATCGTAACTGTTTGCAAACTATTCTTCGCCGATAGGTTGAAAATAAAGCGATTGTTATAAAAAAAACTCTTGTTTTTTTATTTAATTCCTTGATATATATATATTGGCATTCTAATATAAACGATGTTGTTTATGCAAATGCTTGTACACATTATGTGCTATCGTACAATACCAAATATAAGATGTTTAATTAATCTTTATCTTCATTCGCCGTTTTTAAAAGATCATGCGCTTGACAAAAATCTTAATGCAATTCCAACGTATCGATGGATCTCCTCTTACAAAAAAAAAGTAAACCATGTTCGAACATTTATAAAAGTACGAAATGTTGATTTATAATTAGTAAATACTGACGAAGAAGGTGAGTTACGACGAAACAACATTAAGAATGACGTAGCGCGATGTGCTTTTAAAAAGGCGCGCCCGTGCGCCGCTGGAGCAATATTTTACCTCCAGTTGCCAGCGACGGAGGAGCTGCCTCTGGAACTCGGAGAGGCTGCTCAGTGAAATTTCCTTAACTGTCAGTGAACCACAGGCGCTTTGGTCTTAGCGGCGAGATCCATTTGAGCGGCGGCAACGTTCTTCATGCCATCTTGCACGCTGCTCAAATTCGTCTTCCAAGCGGCGAGAAGGTCGCGTAGCTGCAGCCATTGCGGTCGACCGAACGTTCGATGCATCGTGCTGGAGACCAGTACCTTACGACCTGCCTGATCCATCCTTGCTCGCACCAACTTCGTTTTCAAAACTGAAATACAATTTTATTAACTGCAGTTTTGTATTTGATCCGGAATACGGGAAGTATTTTATTAGAAGAAATATTTAAGAATTTTCATTGATTCAAATTAATTAAATTGTTGAATGTTACGATAACTTCATGGAAATTGATAGTCCCATCAAGCCAGTACTAATTCATTTAATATACCCTGTTTTACATTTCATTATTTACAAACTATTGTAGTAAGTAAATTTGTTACAGGGTTGAATGATATACACAAAATACATACCATCAATGATGAAACTTTCCACTTGATCTTCCTCAATTTGAAGTTCATTTTGAATTGTTTCGAAAGACATTTCAGGATTCGTCTCTGCCAACTGCATGAATGTGAGTAGCCTCATTTTCTTTATGTTCTGTTCATGATTCAGTGAAAGTTGACTTTCAACGAATTCTTTGTGGTCCTTGTGGAATTTTAAATATGCTGGAAGCTTTTCTTGCACAAATATAAGTAACAAATCATGGATCAATTCTCCTTCTAAAAATCTTACAGGTTTTAAGGCAAGTAAAGGATCTAGAAGAAACGTGTTTGGATCTGCTAAAGCAGATAAGATGCAGCGTTGTGCATCTTCTCTAGCTGCAGAAGCATTTTCAGAGGTGTATGTGCCAAGTAACTCTACCATAACAGCAGCAGCTTGTTCACTATAAAAGCAGACAGTAATAGTTAGATTTTATAAAATTAAAATTTTTTCTTTTAAAATTTTAGATATTATCAACAATTAATTACCCTTGTTTGCAACCAAGAAGAACTTCATGAAGTAATCTTAAAAGTTTTTGCATTTGTTCATTTGCTGGCGGACAAGTAGCAAACTGTTGCTTTAGTTGATCAACTCCATTGTAAACTGCTTTAACTTGATCAACATTTCGAGCAATTTGAACTAAATGATAATATACATGATATCTCATAGATGAATCTTCTGGTAGTGATTGGAAAAGCAGCCACAATCTATTAAGATATAATAAAAAATTGAATAAAACTTATAATGTTGATATTTGAAATTTATAAATACAGTTTTTAAAAAGACTTACGCCTTAAGACAGACAAGGCCTAGTTTATAACCAGGTGCTTTTGTTAACTTTTCACAAAAAGCCAAAACAATGTTCTCAGCTCTCTCAGTGGGTACGAGAATCATGATTGATACAATGTCATTAAGAATGGTTTCGATCTCTGCCTCGTTACCCTCCTTGAAACATGCATCACATACACCTATAATCTTGTGTAAGTCATCTTCAATGCCTTTTGGTGACTTCTCCTCGCTGATCTCTGCTCCAAGACTCTTGAAGTAAATTCTCAATTCCTGAGCCTGAAAACAATTGTGCACTTTTAGCAAAGTATCAAAACAAGAAATGAATAGCACTGTAGTGATGCGAAATGCCGAGTGTTTTCCCTCGGCATCTGGCACGCATAACCTAAAATCAGGAACACTTTGGGGATACGAACGAAGTTCGAGGTAAAAGAGGATCTAATGAATTATTTTATGAAGTACCTGATCCTCGGTGGTGCCGTCCATAAAAACCGCGGGTCCTTGCATTTTTTCGACTTCCGCAGCGGGTCACACGTGCGAAAATCCAGCTGCCCAGCCGACTCGTGCTCGTGGCTCAGCGAGCGTAAAGAAGGACGGCCGCAACGGCGCGCGACTGAACGCACGTTCGTGACGACTGCTGGACGTAAAACTGTCAGTGAACTGTCAAGTGCCCAAGTGGTTTTTTTAGAATGTTATGGAAAATGTCCCAATTTTCGAAATTATTTTCGAAAAATCTTGGTCATTATTTGCGGATATTTATTTATAATAATAGAATAATTTATTTAGTATCTATTAAAGAATCAGTGATGATGATTCTAATTAATAATACATTAAAAATGTTGTTAATGGCTTTAGGTTTATTCTGAAAGTGAATTTTTCTGAATAATTTTATAAAATATATTCCTACTCTGAAGCCACGCATAACGATTTTTTTACATGCTCAGAACTGTATCACAAAGTGACAGGGTTACCTTCAATAATTGAATAATTTAAGAATAATTTAACAATAGTAAAAAATTAATTCAAAGTCGGCGTTGGACGGAGCTCGGAAAAAGCCGAAAATCAACGATGTCAGCGCCACGTTGAATCATCGCACTCTTGAAAACGCCGAGGTGCGTTCGATCTTCCGATATATTCGCGCACAGCGTTTAGCGGCTCCTTTTCACGATTATTCCGTTACTTCATACCTGCCAAATTCACCTCTAGTTAGCTAATAAACCGAAAATTGTCAGAAGAGCTGATCCACGGGCGTCCGGTCGACGCGAGTTTTTTCAGCGACACACCTGCCGAGGAAAGTTCGAGCGCATCGCCGCCAGTCGCTCGATAGTAAATTGCAATGAGAAAAGTATGTCCTAGCCCGACCAGCTGACGGGAGACACGTACCTTTTTCTCGCCGCATATGCAGATCATCAGGTTTTTTAATATCGTCTCATCGCGGCATTCCGATTGCCTCGTTCTGCAATTTTCCTCCTGTTCGTCGGCCCGCTAACCTGTAAATCGACCCGATCAAGTAACAATGGGTAAGTATCTATCGGGATATCATGTTTACCTGTGAAGAGGTGAAAAGTCATGTTAGCCGCAAAAATTAACTTTCAGCCTGCACTTTCCCCCTTTTTTTCGTTACTTATAAGATGAATTCATTCTTATTTTATTGGGTTCTTTGCAATACAAGACAAACAAGTTTTAAGTGAACTTTCACAAAGTTTTAATGAAATGTGCAGTAAAATCTGTTTTGGTGTAAATTGTTCAATTCAATTCTATTTCCACTGGTACAGACTCTGTTAATTTATTTTTAAAATAGCTAACTTTAATTGGGTCTAATTTTAGTACATATAAGCTTGAGATAAGAAATAATGGTTGATAAGGTTCATTAAAACATTGTTGGAATATATTCAATCAATAACAATTTATATAAAAGATTTTAAACTGGTTTAGTTTAATACTAAAAAACTAATTAACGAATAATTTAAGGTGGATTACTAAGTTATTTTCGCAACCTTCTTGGTAGCCGAGAAATGAGAATTTTAATTTTGGGCTTAGATGGTGCTGGAAAGACGACAATATTATACAGGTATATCATGAAGTATTATTCAATTTTTTTATTTAAATATTCTGTAATAAAATGTTCTTAATCTGAAATATACCTTACAGATTACAAGTTGGAGAAGTAGTGACCACTATACCTACTATCGGATTTAATGTTGAACAGGTGACCTATAAAAATCTGAAATTTCAAGTATGGGATCTTGGTGGTCAAACAAGTATACGGTAAAAATATTCTAAATTTTATTAAATTATAAATTAATGATGTGAAAAAAAATACAAAAATTTTATGATTTTATGCAGGCCTTATTGGAGGTGTTATTACTCAAATACAGATGCTATAATATATGTCGTTGATTCTGCTGATAGAGATAGAATAGGAATATCCAAAGATGAATTGTTATACATGTTAAGAGTAAGTTTATATTTTTTAAATCAAAAACTTAATCATATAAATAGATTATAAATGCCAGCCAGTCTATTGGATTAAAAAACGCAATCATTGCAATTTTTAGGAAGACGAGCTTCAAAATGCAATTCTGGTTGTTCTGGCTAACAAACAAGACATGCCTGGATGTTTGAGTGTGGCAGAGGTTCATCAGGCCTTGGGTTTGGATGCACTAAAGAACCGAACTTTCCAGATTTTCAAGACTTCTGCAAAAAAGGGCGAGGGTCTTGATCAAGCTATGGATTGGCTTTCTAATGCACTACAGGTCAAAAAATGATCAAGCATATCGCTATTCGACAACCCGTTGACAAGACACTCTTTGGAGTCTGTGACCTCCAGAGGACTAGTCCGCGCGGCTCTTGCCCCGTGAAAACGAAAAATAAAACAAAAATAAACATTCGCAGCCGCACTCGCTTGACGATCGAGGTTCGACGACTTTTCCTCGTGAATCTTTCGTGCTGAAGAATTTATAAAGAAATAACAAAAAATATTAAAAAAAGATCTATTCAGAGACAAAGTCTGACAAAAGCACAACGGTAACGAACTATTGTACTTTTTTCAATGTCAAGCGTCACGATTTCTAATTGCGAGTGATTGCACTGATCACTCGATGTGCTTTTGTAAGACTTTTTCTATAGATTAGTACTTTAATATACGATTTATATATAAATATATATATTTAAGTGGATGCTGGAATTCTTTGTTTTAATTGTCTGTTTTTTGATTATACAAGGGATTGTGAAAGCTATATTTAAAACTTCTAAAGTTATTTTTACAAGTTTTTGTTCTATCATCAATAGATTACACTATTATAATTTTTTCTATTTTTCTAGTATTGTTTATGCACACCAATTGGAACACAAAAGTTTTTCATGATTTGTCAGAAGGGGAAATGTAATGATGGTTTTTAATCTGTTTAAAATGTGTATGAATGTGAATTAGATTTTTTCGAATGTCTCAGTATCTACAACTTATTTGTTCGATTTATTTATTTAAGGGGGAGAGATACCTTTTACTTGACGAAAAGAAACAATTTTCAGAATTTTTTTAACAGTTTTTTTTATCTATTTTCGAATGTTTTGTACAATATTTAACAATTTGTCGTTGTGCTTTGAAATATGTAATCAAGTTTTTTTACGTTTGCAAGATGATTTTGTTGAAACTGATCAATTTTGAAATGTTAAATTTCTTTTGAAATTTTTTCTTCTAATTTTGCAATGAAAAGTTCTGAAATAATTTTAAATAATTTATTTAAAAAATGTTTTGATCAAAACATACAGTGTTAAAATAACTCTAACTCAATCTTTATATAGAATTTTATTGTACTCTATCGTAGTCTAATAATTTTCTTCCAGCCTACAACGATAACCATAGCTTATTCATACACCATAGTATGCAAGTTAATGGCCTTCATAAAAAAAGCCGTAGTTGTATTTGCTGTATTTCTATAATTTTTAAACAAATATTATAAAAATATTTCGAAGCGAGGCGTCCATCACATCGTTTAATTGAAACTTTGGCACTTTGCATGCAGTCACCCAGACATCTTTGTTTTAATAAATCTCGATTGGTAACCTGCTAACAATTGTTGATATGCCGTTAAACATCAAGCTTTAGTCAGCAGTGTGTTTTCAAGTTGTAAAGGTATCTCTTTTCCCGAACATGCATAATCCTGTACAAAGGCATATGATCTTTCGTAAAAATTTATATTTTGTTTTTGTTGAAATCTCATGTGTAAAATAATAATTGTCAACGATACTAGCCAAAACATTCCGATGCAGTCGTCACTCATATTACACCATCTATTTCGCATCGATTATAAATTATCAAATGGAAGTTTTGAATGAACAAATAAACTGATTATATTAAAAGGTGTTTTTTTATTTATTTTGTTCGTATAATTCATTATTGATCTTGAGATGTACATAAAATTATATAAAAATTAATTGAAATTAATTGATTCAAATAGAAGTAGGAAGCAATTATTACTGAACTGATTTTCGTTGTATATAAGTCGGTGCACTATGCACCATCAGCGCTGTATCAATATTATTTTTGTAACTTGAAAATTTTATCTTGTATAAGCTAATTAAATTTAAATAATTTATTGGTAATAATTTTAAAAATTTTGTAATAACAGGTGTGATTAATTTATTTATATCTTGAAATATATACATCTTTACTTAAATAAAACTCAGTTCCAATTAATTATAAAAATAAAACACGCAATTTATGTCACAATAATAAATAAGAAGGAAATGAGAAACTAATTTTCGTTGAAAACACTAATCTGTAAAGATTTTATGACTGCGTAACTTAAGTTCACACATGTGGAGGACTACTTATACCTATATATAAGCTGAGCGTAGGAGTCGCAAATTCTTGGAAATCTTGGCGGGGGTTTTCTCCATCTTTCTTGTAAGTTGGTGAAGTTAGTGCAAGTGCCCTCAAAACCAGATACTTATTTTGAATGTTTTTTTTTTAATTGTGTTTAGTCATTTTGCAGTTTTTGTAAGAAAGGTTTATAATGCAGTTTTAAAGACTATATATAGTTGAAGCAAACATTTCAAGTAAACATTTCTACTTTTTTACTGCAGCTGACTATATCAATAAGTTACAATCAACGAATTTGTAAATCTGAAAAAAAATTTGAAGGATTTCGCCTTTTTTCAACAAAGAATTAAGTAAGTTCTAGTTTTTTTACATTTGCGCAGGCTAAGAATTTTCTGAAAATTTATTTTATATGGAATAATGACAATAACCTTAAAGGAATATTACATATTATATCCACTCATGTTACCATATATTTAATCATTTTTTTTCATAATTTTTGAAATTTATTATTAGATTTTCATGGTTTTTGAATTTTAAAGGTACGCACATATATGTACGAACCCTAAAATCAATTGAGAGGTATTAAAAGGGTTATTAAGCAAACGGGCCAAAATGAACTAACATTACAAATTTTGAATTGATTTCCCTTTATCGAAAGAAAGAGCGGCGTCGTGAAAAAAATTTCGAAATTGATTGCTCAAAATTTCGAAGCGCAAGGATAATGAGAAACCCAAAACAGTATAACTACAAAGCTTTCGGAGCTGCAGGCTTGCTCCGAGTCCGAACAAAAGGCTCAAAAGGGCCCGAAAACTCAGAAGCGCCCACCTAAAAGAAAGTGGATCTTGCGCGGATTTATGAGCCCGGGGGGCTCCGTTATGCGTATTATACCGTGTGAGTACCAGGAGGATGTTACATGTGGGGGCGTGAAACGGATAATTTCCGTCTCGGAGCCGCGTGGCTATCGGGATCTCCGATCGGGCTGCAGCGGGAGCTCACCGCGAGTTGGCTGCCTTAGAATTACCGAAAAAAGGTAAAACAGCCCCATGTGTTCCATAAGCCTGTGAGGTTCGTATATAATTCGATTGGTATTTTTCAATATTTTAAAACTCTTTGTATTTCTTATAATTATTTATAATTTTTTTGTATTATTACTTACAGTTAGAAAAAAAATGTATCTTCTCTTAAACAATATCAATTTTCGAATATCTTATTATTACTGAATTTAACATTTTTTATACAGTGTACAAATTTATTTTATTATTATTACACCTTACGTCAACGTAAATATGGCATTTCTTACAATGAATTTACATGCTCATTGTAAATTTTTTTGTGGTGGTGGCTCGTTTTTTCTAGAAAGAAAACATCGTCCGCCCCTATCTAGCGGCCGAGAGGCGAGATTTCCGTCCGATGTTATTAAGCTTTTTAACGAGCCCTTCTGCGCGTTAATTCCTCGCCTAGGCGCGAAGATTTACGAGCCGTTTATTTCGGGGCTTTCGAGAGATAAACAGCTCATCGGGATTCTACTTTCCACGTTTTTATCGGCGATCGATGCACTTTCTTTCTGATTTCGTACCTAATTGTACTTCGGGACAGAATTTATGTGCGTTCCTTCCTTTTTTCTTTACGTGAAAGTTATTGCTTCGGTACAATTTTTATTGCTTCATTTCTAATTATATCAGATCCTTTTTTATAGACGCTTTGGGGTTTATTTTTATTGGTAATTATTCTTCAATTTTTATGATATACCTTAATGGCCTATCGTATCGCACTTTATCGTATCGAACTTTAATTAAGAACTTTTTGATTAAAAAACATCTGGATATTAACACTTGAAATATGATTGACAGGAAAACAGGAAATGCCATTCTTAATTCGTAAGAAATTTAGTAATGTGTTACGTGAAAACTAGTTTTTTTGTTTTTATTAATTACCTGAACGTGTAAGAGATCACGCTTGAATAGTTCATAAAACTACATAATTAATATTATAGAACTATTATTTTTTATTCTATAAGATTTAAGAATCACCAAAAAAACTTTTTTTGGACTCATTTATATTATTTGTATAAAATAAATGCATGATCTGGTACGATATAAAATTTTAATCTTGTATAATAGGTATATAATTAAAATTTATTTATTTAATTATATTATATGATTGTCGAACGATACCTATTATTAATAGATTAAAAAAACGAAATTTAAATTATGAATATGATTGGTAAAGTATAAGTATAAGTCGACGTTATAAAGTATGATTATTAGCCTAATTAATTTTGCATCATTCGCACATTATATAAGCATAAACATGCAATCGCAGTAAATATTACGAAACTTTTAAAAAGCCTGCCAGACCAGAATGAAGTATCGATCGAGCACCCCGTAGATCTAATCCGCCCACGAGCACGTCGATCTTCTGAATTCCCGAAAAATCGTAACGAGATCGCGGCGGCGCGTCTAAACAAGAGGGGGCGCGCGCGCCGGATTAATCATCGTCTAAATGGGCCTGTCGGGGGTGGGGGCGCGCGCCGCCCGTATGATCGATGGATCGCGCGCATCGATCATCCGCTCTTTTTGCGTGCGTGAAAGAACAATCGGTGATTTTCCACACTCGTTAGGGCTCGGCCGGGGGGGAACAAAAGGTGGAAGATCCACCCGCCGAGATAGGCGGCCCCGCGGTCGTGTGCATCGGGGCTCCGATGTATATTTCGGCGCTGCCGCCGTTGTTTCTGGGCCCGTGGGCCCCATGGATAAAGATCGATATCCCGCTGCGGGGGACTCGGGCGCGTATTACTCCCTCATTACCCGGATTAGCGGACTTAGGAGCCTCATTATAATGCGCTGTCGGTTTTTTGCGGCTAACTCGGCCTTTCATGATTCTCGATCGCGCGCAATTTGTAGGGGCCAATTTTCTCGTTTCGCCCTGAAATATTTTAACTCTTTTGCCGCCGACTTTTTCTTTTTAAGCCTCGAGATGCGCTCGGACGTGCGTTTGACGTTTAGACGAGGGTGAGACTGATGCGTTTTTTCTTTCTTATTTTGGAATTATGAAATTACGCGAATGTATTATTTTAAAAATATATTTTACTATAATTGTTTTATTTTATTTCCCTTTGTTTCTAAATATATTTTAAAAGAAATATAAATTGCCCTTAAAAGACACAATTATTATTTAAAAATTTCAGATATAATTATAATGTCCACATCTTTTTACTCACGTCTTGGAAGCCTCGCGCTAAGATATTTTGGACCTGTCCCCTCTAATGAACAATTGACAGGCTCGTAATTACAAAATTTACTTATTCAAACTTTGCGAGGCCGCCGTCTTCCGGGGTGAGTGGTCCCCGGCACGAGAATAAGATCCACGAGTCGGACGCAGCGAAACGAGCATCAAATTTGATTACGGCAAGTGCTCCCCCGTGAAAAAAAATACTGCGCGGCTTTCGATTACGCAGCGGCGGCGCGTCCCTGATCATTAATTATGCTCGTCATATGTGCTCCGATAGCGCCCTTATCGGATTGAATCGCGCGCGGGCACGCGCGCGCGTGCGTGGAATATCGTTCAGTCATCGCGCAGCTGTGCGCTCGGCCTTTTAAAAAGACCTCCGAAACGTAATCGAAGCCCGGGTTGCGCCCAATTAAGCGCCCCGCGCGCGCATGCGGTTGCAGGCGTCAGGACTCACGGGGCCTTTAATGGACGCTTTTCAATCTTTCCGATGCCGTCGGATTATTCCTCGCGATGCGATTTCAACTTTCTTTCGCTCGATGTATTATTATGAAAGATAGTTTTTGCCTTGTTCTTTTGTTTTTTTTTTATGAAAGTGACATGCCGCAGTCTTTATAGAATTTTCCTCGATCGTCGATAGATTATCAATACAAAATAACTTTTCATTTTTTTAAATAATAATATTACGATGAAAAGTTGATAACAAGTGAAGAAAAACATTAAAAATTTGTTTAAACTTTAATCACAATTCAATTAAATTTTATTACAAAAAATTAAGAAGGAATTGAGAAAAAAAGAAATGAAAAGCATATTATAGTCCTTCCGACTTTGAAATGAAATTCCTAAGCGCGCGACCGCTCACATTGTTGCGCAAAAGTTTGACGATGTTTTGGATTTGAAAATATGACCTCAAGGTATGTGAAGCACGTGCACACATACGTAGACGGGCGTTATCCTAGCCGGTAGCCGCAGCCCTTGCCTAGCCCAACCCGGCAGTTTACGAGGCAAAGTGCTCCTCTCGAGATCGCTCATAAGTTCGTCGCGTCGAAATCGAGGAAAACACAATCAGCCGAGTATCTTTGATTACGAAGATCGAGTCGAAAAAAACGGCGCGATGGACATGGGCAGTGTATATGTGGTACACGAGGACAAGTCCCTCGACAGGGATTTCGTGCTGAACTTCCTGGAGGAGCACTACTTCACGCGGGAGCCCTTGCTGACGAAGTACATGAAGCTCCACGCG
The DNA here is from genome assembly GCA_900480045.1 of Eurytoma adleriae. Taxonomy (NCBI): domain Eukaryota; kingdom Metazoa; phylum Arthropoda; class Insecta; order Hymenoptera; family Eurytomidae; genus Eurytoma; species Eurytoma adleriae. The sequence continues at coordinate 19,514 of UXGC01000469.1, forward strand.
CTGATCATCACGACGGCGATGCGCGAGGCGATCCTCGGCGACCTCCGCCGGCGCTACGAGGCGATCGTGCGGAACTGCGCTATAATCCTGGTGGGCGTGCACGTGGAGACGGGCGTCCAGTGCGCCATCAGCCTCGCCGTGCTGGAGCGGCGGCAGGACCAGGGCAAGGTGCCCGAGTGGGACCGAATCCCCTTCACCTCGGAGTTGCTGGCCGTGTGGTACCGCTTCGCGCATATGGTCGCCGAGCGCCAGAGGAACTTCTTCGAGTTGTTCCCCGACGTCAACATCATCATGAAGATCGTGCTGATCAGCGTAGAGGAGAACCACGAGCGCAAGCGCCTGGGGACCAACATGCTGCGCGAGATCCTCGACCGGGCGAACAAGTACGGGGCCCAACTCGTCTGCGCCCTCTTCACCTCGGGCCACCTGAAAAGAGTCGCCCAGAGGTTCGGATTTCGCAGCTTCGGCGACATGAATTTGAGCGAATTCCGCGACCCCTTTGGTAACTTCATGTACGCGGGGGAGAGGCCTCAAATAGTGTCTCTCATGGCGATTAGAGTCGATTAAGTGGAAATGAGCGCTTTGCTCCGTGAGATTTGTCTTTTTCTTTTTATTACGTAACGTTCCTGTACCGAGCGATCTCACGGAAAAGCTTCGAAACTTAACCCAAATACTGTGCGCGAAACGTATCTCATTCAAATCTTGTAGTGTCTAGCATCGACATTTCAGTGCGCGCATGAAGCCAGCATAGCACATGCGATATACTAAATTTAAAAATTTGTGATGCAATTAAAAATAATTAATTATGAAATCATATTAATTCAATAAACATAATTTTTATGCAGTGTACAAATTTATTTTATTATTATTATACCTTACGTCGACATAAATAAATATTTATTCTTTCAAGGGAATTTATTTTTACAGCATTTCTAATTATTGGTATTTCTTATTTTAAGTACGAATAATCAGTATTTGTCATATCTTATCTTTTACGTTAATGCTAGATGTCACCATGTTCATTGTAAATTTCTATTCTGGGGTTGATATTACTTAAAGACTCAGTATCCTTCGGAGTTCCCATAATTTTCAAGCAAATTTTTTTTATTACATTTATTATTGTTGAATTAATTCCACTGAAAAAATATAGCTATTTCCTGTCTATTATTCAAGTAAGTACTGCCATTATTCAAGTTCTGATATTAAAAATGATATTACAATGGTTCGTAAAAATTTGTTGCTCGACGTACTTCTTTCGCGTTTTTTACAGCTACGTTGATATAAATTATGTTATCGGATCAGGGCATATCAGCAAGAAGTCCAAAAAGTTGTAAAATAATCATGTGCTTATCTCTAAAATAAACGGATATCTCACGCAGCCATCACATTTGCTTCATACATGTGAAAACCACCACACGCGACAAAAGTATTCTGCAATTTATTTCTAAAAAGTACATCACTTTAGTCGCGTTAATATTTTGTACGAGCAAAATGTCTCTGAACGACTACGAAATACGCGAAGCCCGAGCTGATGAAAAACCACACCTGGACTGGCTGCTGCGCGACTACTTCTTTCGCGACGAGCCCCTGCAGAGGAACTTCGTGAAGGTGAACGCGGATTTGACCGATCCCGAAACGCGGCGCTTATACCGCGAGTGCGTGCTAGAACGGCAAATGAATTTCATAGCGAAGAATCCGTGTCTGGTGGCGGTGCATCGCGCGTCGAACCACGTGGTGGGTCTTGCCGTACTGAATCTACTCGATAACCCGAGGTTCGTTCGGGAGAAGACTCCGCCGAGCGTCACGTCGGTCTGCGATGAAGTGAGTAAAATGTGGCGGAGCCGCTTCGTCGGTCTCTTCGCCAAATACGACGCGTTCGAAGTGCACCCGGAGGTGCGCGATTCTCTGGAAATAAAATGTGTGGTCGTCATTGACGGGCACAGGAGGCGAGGTCTGGCGGAGAGTTTGATGAAAGCTGCTATCGACCTGGCGAAGACGAAGAACATCGGGATGGTAGAGAGTTTGTTCACCTCGCCGTACACCTTTCGCATTGCCCAGAAACTAGGGTTCGTTAGCTACGCTGACGACGATTTGGCCACTATGAAGGACAAACATGGCAATCTTGTATTTCCTGGAATTGATTCTTATGTTATGACAGCAATGACTCTCAAGTTGTAAAAATATTTTTTACGTATTAGGTATTTCTTTTGTATAGCTGATAAATGTATATCTGATTTTAAAATCAAGACGAATTTTCCTTTAAAATGTATTAAAAAGAATTCAAACATTATTGTATCAATATAATGTCATACTATAATAGATCTTTTTAAATAAAAAATTAATAATTTAAAAAATGTCTACATTTTTCTGATAAACGTCATTCTTAAATTTTTATGAGCAAGATAAAATTATTTTATCGACCAAAAGGCATGTTTAATAAATGTTGAGAAAAATTCAAAAGTAGTACCGAAAAGAGAAGGAATCACCTCCGATCAAAGTAAATGAAATCCGATTGTTTCTCCTTTTCGAATCTCGTCTGGCTAACTTCCGCCTCGCGACGGCGTTTCCGAGCTCCGCGTGCAGGCTACCCGCGAAAGTATGCGTAAAAGGAATCTCGATCTTTTTTTTTTCGAGAGAATGGATTCATTCACTTGTGCCCTCGCTCGTGCACGCGCCTCTGTTCGTATAACGCGTATTGTTTCTATAATTTTTACAAACGAGTGCTCCATTTAAATGCTTTGTTACAAAGAAAAAATAACGATCGAAATTTCGCGCGGCATTTTGTGTTCGTTCATTTTTATCTTTTTAATTAAATTTCACCGTAAATATTCATTTAAGGTGTTTAGATATAATTAAGGTGTTTAGATATAAGTGACAATGGCTTACGTCAGGACTTATCGTAAGTGTTTGAAACTCAAAACTTCAGTGGCGAATTAAAAATGTCGATGCTAACATAGAAAACTCGAAAAAATCGAAATATAATGATCTAGAAGCGTAGCGTAGAAAAATCATTTCCAGCCATCACAATTAATAAACTGTCATCATCCGCTCAAGGACAGCTCTGCCAAAGCAAAAAAAATCGACGCCACCCAGTTCAGACAATGTATATTTAACAAATTGGTGACTTCACGCTTTAGGGACGTTAAGTGGCCGTCGTAAGTGTCGAAAAGCATCAATTCATTTCCGCGCGTTTAGCCGCGCATCCTAGGGCACGTGGGGACGAAAAAACTCCCTCGCGCTATCGGGAAAGGAAATCTCGAGCGCGCAAAAGGGCGGAAGTCATTAAGCGCCGCCGAATCGACTCTCCCGACGGCGGGAGAAGGCGAGATTCCTCGCGGCGATACTGTCGTCTCCAATTGAATCTCGGGGAATCGAGCTGCTTTCCTTTTTTTCCTTTTTTTGTACGAGCTGTCGAACTGCTTACTAGGAGGAAGAGATTCGAGTGTCTAGCACAGCCGGATATATCGACCGGAATGGCCTCGACTTATTATTTGGGAGTTCCGTGGTGACTCGTGGAAAATAGATCCGATTATCCATACCTTGTTTACGTTGCGTGTAAAAAATATTTTTGTAAATCTGAAGATCTTAATGAAAAGTTTCATAATACGACTGCATCATTATCTTGCGCTTTAATGATTTTTCTCCTTCCGAGCTCTTGTGCAGCATTTTTCCCACATTTTCGTTGTCACATCACATGTAAATTTTCTCTATATTCTCTTTGGACAGTTCTTTTTCCTCTTTAAGTACTTTATCCATATTTTACATTACCATTATTGATCTCTTGCATTCTTTTTTTCTTCTCGCTCATTCGCCTTCGATATAGCTTCCCGATCACTCGTCGCTGCGAACTATACACTAAATCTATGACTCTGTCTCTTTATCGTACGAATACAATTTTTAGTACCGATTGATTTTAATTAAATTTGACAAGGACTTGGAAAAACTCTTATCTCTTTCTCCGGTACTTGCGGAATATACAAGCAATTCCATTTCACGAGAGAAAGTAATTTAAATCAACGATCGATCCGCAGCGCCGAGTCGCTCGTTTGCATATCGGAACGAAGCCAAGTTTATTAAAATCGCGCTTATCAACGAGCCCGTTGTTCGACTTGGTGCGTAATGCGGAACCCCGGTCGCTTTGTTCGATTTAGATGCGCGCTCCGCGCATTGCTTGCATTCGCCGTCTGCTTTCTAACGCTGCACTCGAATCGCTACGCAATGCAATGCCTAATGAACCTAATAAGACCGTTGGATGAATCGACCAATTGATCTAGCACCTACTTTCTCCTCGTACGTGTGTGAGGTTGTAAAATATTGAACGTTTTTTTATTTTTGTAACTACTTTTTTTTATTTATAAACTTTTTAATATATTTTACATAAAAAATAAATTCTTTACACTGTATAAATAATAACGATTGTTTATTTAAATGGTTATTTATGGTCACGATAAGTGCGGATGATTCGAGCTGTTCGTTGAGAACCTCGCACTGGTTGATCACTTTCGAGAGTACCTACTAGCATCAGAGAAGTTTACAGTTCCTAATTCTTAAAAGGAACTACTTGTAATAAAAGTAAAATCGAGCCTGCTGTTGCACTCGTCGTTACTGAAAATCATCGTGACTGAGAAGAAATTACGAAAGCAATTCTGGTCTAAACAAAAATTCATCTGGCCATATCTTTTACTTGCAGATGCGCCACTTTCCTTTTTACGAGCGAAAGATATGAAAAAAGCCAAAGACAAACGATTAAGACACTTTTTTTTTATTTTCGCTCTTACGACGCCGTCTAATGAGTACTTTACGATGGTATATTACGAGCATACGAAAGTGTAAAAAAATCGAATGGCCAGCGCGGAATTTCCTTCCGCTGTTTAGTCGCTGTAAACAGATACATAATTTATCGCGATTCGACGAGTAAACAAACATTTCTGTTTTACGTAACGCAAATAATGAGTATACTTTCGAGATTACAAATGGCAGTACGTAATTTCGTTGTACAGGGATCACGCAGAACCGCTAAACTTACAATAAATTACAGGCATAAATATGTAAAAAAGATCTATCACAAAAAATTTCCCTTTTGTAAAAATACACAAACAATTGCCAATTTTTATTCCGTTGTCGGGACAATAAAATATCATATAGTTAATGTTAATCAGTTAACCAGCGAGTTGTGGACGGTAGCGTCGTTCGAAACGTGCGATCGTGGAAAGTCGAGCCGATTTTTGAGCCTAAGCGGAGATCATCGGTTCCACCAGAGCTGGTTGCCAGTGTACGTCCAGGGCGCGTTGTCGCATACGGTGCCCGCGATTGCGTCGCGCACAGGCACCGTCAGTATCCGGAAGTTCACGTCGGTGTAGTTCAGCGTCGACTCCAGGAACACCGGCATACGGTCGGTCATTATCCATAATAGCCCTCGGTTCACCTATTGGTAGAAATTCGAAAAAAACAGTTAATTAAATGTATTTATTAAACTGATTTAGTTTTATGCGCACGATGTTGACAGAAAGAGTTTATTTATGAGCTAATTTTGTAGGCATCGAAAGTACCGTTTACAGGAGCGTAATAGTATAATGCGGGAGAATGGTTTTTTTATCGGGAGTGAAAAATTGATTGGATTTCAGAATTATGAAGTCATTATGTTGCCAATTACGGCAGGGTTAACTTTTTTAGCGCAGACTTTCTCGTGGGACTTGTACCGGTATATTTCTTTTCTCTCGGTTTTTCGCGAAATTACGAGTACAAATGCGTTTCACATTGGCGGTTGGCTAATGCCTCATGAGTAATTAGCCGATTCGATTAGTTTCCGAAATATCAAAAGGAAAGTCGCGAGCCTGTGAATTCATGTATTTACTGGTAACACGTCAATCTTGTGACGTTAAAAAAGAGCCTTTAAATTTTCTCTAATTATCGTTAACAAACGTCGACCCCTTAACCATATCCGCATAAAAGGATATTCTAGATCGCGAGATAATTTTCCGATAATTGGCACTCTTGAACGGAGCACTATTGGAAAGAGAAGGCCGCACAATTAACGTACCTTGACGTCGGCTGGGAAAATCATGGCCTCGTCGTGACGAGCCACGACTGCCTGGTTCGAGGGGGCGTAGGGCAGGAGGGAGTTCCAGCAGCCCACGGCGTTCTGGTCGACCAGGTTGAAGAACTGCAGCCCGTTCTCGTCCATGATCTCGGCCGTCGAGTGGCCCAGCGGCCCCCGCTCCGGCAGTACCTGTTCATTCGCGTGAATTATGCGACTTTCATTGATTTGTCGCGTTTTTCTTTCCAGACTAGTCGTTTACTTTCGAAGTATCGCGATTGCAATCGAGATAAAACGTCGCTATACGACTGTTCCGGTTAGATCCAACTCAATGCTTGCGTTATTCGTTATAAACAAAAAAATGCAGTTTTACAACTTCATTTCATTTTGTTGAAGCGAAACAATTAATCACTCGAAGAAAAACTTTCTTTTTGCGCGCGTTCGATAACTTAGCATTTTTATCGTTTGAATAGAAAAGAATTGGTTTTTGAGACAGATTTTGAAGGATCAACCAACCTGAAAGTCGTGCCAGCTATCCTCGACCTTTGTCTCGTCTCTGAGTATCCGAGTGGAAACGGCGAACTCGCGATTACTGCTGAGCGGATGGAAGAACAAGGTACGGAAACCGTCGAGGGCGATGGGCGAGAGGCTCATGCCGAAGATGCCCTCCTCGCCCCACTGGAAGTTCAGACCTCCGATGTTGTAATCACCGGCCAGGGGATCGGGCATGAAGTAGCTGTGACTGAACCGCCAGGACTTATTTAGCTGCCAGGAGTACACGATCAAACCGTATCCCAGCTCGTCCGACATGTAAGCGAACGCATCGTCGCAGCCGCCTTTTCCCAAGTCCACTGCGATGTTCGCGATGAAAGTATTCTGTTAAAATATAAAAATTATTTTCTATGATCGCGTGTATGAAAATGATCTTTTTCTATAGATTTATGAGTTAATTTTTCCTCTCGTTTCTTAAAATTTTTTAAAAAATTGATCGGAATCTTCAATTTAATTTTGGGCGCAGTGGGCAATTCGAAATTTATACATTTATTGTAAAAAGTAGTGCGACAAGCGGAGAAAATGCTTTATATATGATCAATCGTCATCTCCGTTAATGCACTATTTTTAATAAAGCTAATAAAAATAGTAACAAAAATTAGGTAAAAGAAGATAAAAGAAAAATTTACTGGGTTGACATCCTGGGGCCTCAGCTTATACTGCCTGAGTAGCTTATCAGTGGTGAGGTCGAAGACGTTGATCGTGTAGGGGCAGGCCTGGACGGTCGTGTTGCCGATGCCGATCGTGCCCACGTCGAGGACCCAGAGCCTGTCGCACACGTCCGCGTGGATCCTGCAATGGAGACGTAGACACATACAGCGGCCGTCACGCGCGTCAATCGCTCATCGACGCCTCGGCAAATCCGCTTAGCCGAGTCGAGAAGTTACGACGCGCCCCGATCTCCGTGAAAATTGTGCATTCCGCGTCAGCGGGAAAAAATGTTTTCCTTTTTACTCTCTCGTCGTCGGAATTCACGAGAGAGGCTCCTTTGTGCGGGGTTTATTATATTAGAGGCTCGAAAGTATGCAGTCGGGTGTCCTTTGTGACCGCGGACGTGATGGAGTGTGAATATTCGGCCCGGAAAAAGGCGAGCCGCGTACAGTTAGCCTCTTTTTTTTTACAGCTCTTACCTGTAAACCGTGGTCAGTCCGCTGCCGCACGCACCGGCTTGATTCTGCACCCAGTTCGGGTAGGGTGTCAGCTTTGGCGCTCCTCCGCGAACTTGGTTCAATGGAATGTAGTTCAGGGTCGCTGGAATTCCTATAAGAGGTGTTAAAAAGTCATAATCGGTCTTTGAATAGGCATTTTTGAAAATCCGCAGAAATTTCCAAACATATTAGTATTAGAATTTTTCTCTAAGCTGACCTCACTCATTATATCTGCAATGTACAATTTTTATGATGAAGTTTTTTACTTCACTAAAATTTTTTAAGAAGTGTATTAGTCATCAAACTTGTATAAAATACATTAGCAACAATTATTAAAATACATCAAAAAATATAATAAAAAAAGATTGAATTACGAAAATGATTAAATTCCGGAGTCACCAAAGAAGTTAAAGGACCTTGAAAAGAGGAGTTCCGAGATAAAGGCAGTCACCATTGCCACCGAATCAAAGATCGGCCATTCATCCAGCGTGTCCCATTGAGCGCGAGCAGCCCCGACTGAAAAGTCAGTCGATATCGCGTTTCGCGTCGGAGAAAAGAGCCGCGCGCACGCGCCCGTGCCACCTGAAGAGCGAGCGTATAAGCCTCGCGAAGACGAAGACGAAGTCTCCCCTTTCACGGCTCTTCGGGAAGTTCGTGCACGGGCGTGCGAGCGGGGGATACGACGTCATTAAGCGTCCGCTTGAATCGTTTAAGAAAATAAAAAAAAGAGGGAGAGAGAGCGAAGAGGTGAAGGAGATCGGTACAATGGGCGCACGCGAGGATGAAAAAAAGGAGGCTTGAATGAGCCCATTCAGCTGCGAAGTGAATTAAGATTGGCACGTGGGGGAGGGGGAGAGAAGGTTGAGACTGAATTTAAAAATCATAGGAGGAGGTTCATCCGAGAGGAAGGGAAACAATGGATTTTTCATATAAGCGAGATGCGGCGCGCGGGGTTATTGTTGGACGCTAAGGGGATGTGAAAGGGTCAGCATTGTACGTACGCTTTGGTTACTCAAATTTAAATGTATGCATAAGATTTTTACATAATTTTTTTATCGATTTTTTTTATATATTTCTGATAGATTTCACTAATTATAACGTGAGTGGCAATTATAAAATCGAGAACTCGTAGAGATTAATTTTAACTTTGCGGACTCGCTTTACTTCCACATATGTATAACGTATTTACAGCTACGCCAACAAAAATGCCAATTTTTGGATCGCCATTTGAAAAATGCATTTTCGTAAAGCCTGCAAAAGCTTACCATACTTTATGAAAATAAATGTTTATATAGCCGGTTTATATTTTTATTTACGATGTTGTCATTAGAAAGTGACTAGTGATATAATAAACAGGTGATAACGCACCGCAATACCCAATAATCTTGCAAAATACCGCATTTTTCCAGCGTATAACGGACTTTATATAACGCTATCCGTAATTTTGTAACAAACTTATTTAACAGTCATTTTATATATTAATTTATCCACAACAATTTTGACTCCCCTCCCCCACAAGCAACAACAATCTCCTTTCGAAAAAGCGACCGTATAGAACTCGCCTACGCCAAATGCAACGAACACCTCGCTGAAAATTGATACGGACTGCGGAATAAAAATTTTTCAAAAGATAGCACCGGACCGAGCTTGGCTCGCCCCAAGAAAGAAAGAAAAATCACAAAGGCCCGCAATAATTAAGAGTCTTTTTAAGCGAAAGAAGCTATATGAATGAGGCCCGGCGAGGAGGCGGCGGAATTCGTGTACACTCCCTTCGTCACTTTTGTCGCGCGGCGGAAACCGTCCAGACGATATTCGAAAACGAGGGAGATTTTTGTTAAAAGGCCCGAGGAGGGCGTGCGGAGGCGAGGAGCGCGCAAGAAGCCAAGAAAGACCGGCGGAACTCGAAAAGGGAAAAAAAAGAGGGAAGGAGCGAGAGGATGGATGAATGACGCAGATATCGCGCGCGCGCACCGAATTAACGCTGCGCTCGGCGTAAGACGAGATGCACGGATTACAAGGCGCATTGTCGAGCAATTTGTAGCTGCTGAGTTATTGCGTCCGTGCGAGGTGGAAACCAAGCTGATAAGCCGGCGTTTCCTGCGCTTGTAAGCATTTCTATGCGTATCGGACAATCGCTAATTAGACATTGTGTCGTGGATACTGTATACTGTCTGTCATGTTGCAATTTGATCGAAGGCTATTTCAAAGTTTTATACATCAATCATATATTTGAAATAAAAATCGATCTTCCTAAAAGGGAAAAATATTAAAAAATAAAAAATTAGAAATATTTAATTTATGTCATTAATTAAATTCTTCTAATATAATTAATACCTATTTATTAGTAAATGTGTAAAAAAATTAACATTTCTTATTTGGCAATATAAATTTCTTTTGTTACACCTCTTTTATTAACAAAAAAAAAGAAAACTAGTTTCAATGCATGTCACCAATGTGTTCACCAACAATACTATCACAGTACCCGCCTCACTTAAATTTCCATTAACTTCAAAGTCAGCGCACTTCGTCCGCCGGGCCCATAAATCCCGGATTCGCCTTCGCATTGAGGAATTGGTCGCGGCGTTCGGGCTATTTGGTAACATCGCGCAAGCCCGAGGCCGGCCCCCGGTAAAATATTGATCGGCCGCGGGAGGAGATCCCCGGGGCCGTGGCGAAATCGCCACAAAGGCTCGGGGCGGCGTGACAGTGATCGACGCGGACGACTTTGCGGGCGCCGCCGCGTGGGCGGATCAAAGGCCCGGCGCTTCCGGTTCCTCGGCCGCGGACAATGGGGGGCGCGCGAGCGACCCCTGACCCCGCCCCCTTCCCGATCGCTCGCGTGCGCGCCTCCGAGACTCGGTGCTGGTTCTCTTCTTTTTTTTTCGTTTTATCGAGGGTGAGGGCTTTTTTCTTTTTTCAGAGCGGAGTCAGGGTAGCGAGATTGAGACGGATCCTTTTTTTTTTATCGGGGACAAAGGGAACGCGCGCGGCGCGGATCGACGAGTGGTCGGTTCCGCTGTGGTTTTTGACGTCCGCGAGTTGATTTTACGGTGGCGGTGGTTGCGGCTGTGGAGCGATCAGTTGGAAAGATTTTTTTATGTTCTTTTCAGATACTTAGTTTAGAGGCTTTGTTAAAAGAAACTTTTTAATGCATGTACGATTTAATATCCTTATACGTATAAAAAGACAGCTTTAGACTTTTTTTTAAGGTTTCTTAGAAAGTGACCTGAAATCAAACAATTTTTTAAAGTGATAGGTACTTTCGTTTTCAGGATTTAAATTTAATAGCTTTCTTAAATAATTATATCTTTTTTAATAAAAAAAATAATTTATTGATTAGTTAAAGGATAAGCCAGGCGATAAATGTTCTATATTCGGAAAGTTTTAATCCTTGCAGAAACTTGAATGATCTATCCGAATATTTATGAAAATATAAAAATTAATTTAATTGCGCAACTTTATGAGAGCTTAAGATTTAACATCTTTCAAACTATGCATAAGAAATTTTTTAAATAAAATTATAACAATATACTTCGTTGTGTAAAATTGTAGCACATTTCACCTGATCTCGTCTACAATTGTCGAAACCAAAACTGTTATGATAATAGTAATTATCATTAAGTGAATTATGCCTGTCTCAAAAGTTAACAAGACAAGTAGTTATTATATTCAGAATAATTTTAACGTAAAAGTTCAAAATGTAGAATGTAAATAGTAACTGCATTTTATTAACCTTCGTTACGTAGTACTATTTAAAAAGGAGTAAACTATAACCAAAGCGATTATTCGCTACATTCACAAATAATTATTTGCTATTATAAGCAATACAGTTATTCAGAAGTTTCCTGGATTTAAATTATTTGTAGATCGTTTATCTGATGCTTAAATATCCATTAACAACTTCTTAATATCATTGAATTTATTAAATAAACTGATAGCATATCAAACTAATATATTACATAAAAACAAAATTAAAAAAAGCGCCAAAATCATATTCAACATTACGAAAACTATTTAATTTCTCCGAACTCTGTTATCGAATTTTATGATAATTACAGTGAATAATTTACTATATTCACCCAACTTTCAACGTCGGAAGCCACTAAAATCATAGTTTACTAAAAGTAGCTTTTTAGTCAGAGCAATTACCTTCCCCTTTTTTATCGTTAAAAAAATAGATCGCGCTATACGCATGAGCATCGCGGGATTGGACTCATTCGTAGGGAATTTCAATTTTCCAAGTCCCACGCTATTAGTCGCACTTTCATTTCGCAGACGAACTTGTTATTTTGTCGGTTATGACCCGTTTCGCAATGGGACTCTCATTTTCTAATTAAACCTGTACACAACGCACACTCACATTACGCGCACGCGCGCGGGTAAACAACTTTTATATTATAATCGTAACGTGTACACAAGCCGACGTTTCGCGCTCGGGCTAATCGGGACGTTTGTTGCGCGTGCACTTTTCCGCGGGCAGTGAATTTTCGAAGGGAACTATCGCCGCTGACGAAGCGCAGAGGACAAACGTTGCCGCTGGTTGAGGTAAGATAAAGTCCGCCCGAAATTATTATTGTTATCTTTAGAGAGTTTCGTGCAGATTGTATCTGAGAAAAATTGTTCCGTTTGTGTCTTTTACGTAATCAGTGATAAAGCGTTATATTGTCAATAGAGGCTAATTTACATGACATGACTTTCTATCTTGAATTACAAGTGCTTGGAAATAGTAGTTTTAAAAATTCGATATGGTCCTTGTTCTCCATTAATTCGATTACAATTAAAACGCAAGTCCACTTTCTCTAATAGTTGACGAACGTTTAACCTATATTTTTGAAAAATTTGTTTAAAGTGCGTAAGAATAAAAATCATAATTTTGATAGCAAAGATTTATTTGTTAAATTGGAATTCGCGAAATAGTCATCGTATTAGGTGTATTCGGTAGGATCTATGCGGAAGCATCAGAAACTCGACGCTCGAATTGCTTTCGAATCGCGACATTAGTGCGTGGGATATCTGCGCAAAATAAGCAAGCACTGGAGCTGTATTTAAGTTTGTCAACTCGCGGCAATTTCCTTCTGGTATACCTTATGTCACAGTCAAATCGAAAGGACATTTTCTTAATCGTAAATAACGCATACTGTTTAAATTACCTTAAAGATCAAATATTCTTTTCATACGTGATATAATTTGGCTTATAGTTAGTACTTTAATTAGGCAGCAAAAATCACTGGATAATAGAGTTGCAAAATGAAAATTAGCACCTAACAGATAATTAGTTCGCTAATTTTTAATCGCGACCGCCGTGAGAAAGCATCATCTTCACATGTTTATGTCGGGGTGCGTGTCCTCTACTAAATCTTAAAATCCGACAAACAATCGGAAAATATCTCTAGTTGTTTTCTTATTACACGAATTTGTAAATTTCTTACGTAAACACAAGTATTTTGTATGTCGAGCCTTTCGACGCTTTATTACGCGGAAGTTTGGAAAGGGTTGGCTTAATTAAGACCAAACTGTCAGTTTAATTTATTTACGAGACAAATGTTTCTCATGAGAATTCTATCCCAATATTTTAAACCTACTTTTCCTGCGTGTACCACTATAAATTATATTCCTAATTACAACGTATCTGTGAATAAACAATTGACAATGCAATATTTATTTATTTCGTTTACTAAACGAGCTTGTAGCTTATTTACATAAATAAAGATATTACGGATTGTACGATAATGAAAACGGAGATTAATAATTTCAAGTAATGGAATGTAATTACGTCGTTTAAATCAAAATTTGTAGTGCTAAATAAATTTTCATTTCAATTAAAATAAAAATTTATTATCCACAAAGGGTTGTGACTTATTCTAAGAAATTATACTCTACGGGAAGTGTATAGCATCGGCGTCGCGATTACAACGGTACACGACCGCTGGCGATGTAGATACGCGCGAACCCGGCAGCGAACTTATTAATTTAAGCACTTGTCGTATATGTTTTCGCTTGCGCTTATCGCGATTAGGTGGGACTGCGTATGAACTCTTTTTACGACTCTTATCTCGGGACTTATTGAGTAGTAAGTCACGCGAAAAAATTGAACACCATCATTGCGCGCCTCCCGAGTGTTTTATTGAGTTTCGGCAAAATTAAAGGGAAATGACGATTTTGATTGCGATAGCAAGTTTATTATCTGCATATGAATTGCTACGCATTTTCGTTAGCGGTGGTTATCAAATGAAAGGTGAGTATTAAGGAAAATAAACTTTTAACGTGTCGAAAAATAAGTTGTCAAATATGACAAGATAGTTATTTAGTATACTACTTAATTTAGCTACTATTCATAATTTAACAAGCGATTGAAAATCTGTGATTATTTAAAATAACGGTAGCTAGGTAGAAGCTAGTAATTACTTTACCATTGAAAAGTGGTAATTTCACTTTTTCATCATGGAAAAACTAAGCCTTAACCCAGACCCTCGAACAAACTTCGTCCAAGATAATTTTTTGCAGTGACTTTTTAAAAAATTTGGCGAATTAAAGGAGAAAAAGATATGAGCACAAAAAAGGATAAAACCTGACCGTTTCTCCACCTCGGCACGGAGACGAAAAGCTTGTCCCTCCAGATCTCGATTCCAACGGGCAGCGCGTTCTCGGGCAGAAAATCGCCGCTGGCGATGGCCTGCTGCCTGCTCACCTCGTTGGGGTAGTTCCAGTCCATGACCTTCCAGGCGAACCTCTCGAGCAGGGGCGCGCGGCCGAACCTCGCGCCCCAACCACCCCCGAACCTCTGGCTGAGCGCCGCCCCGGCTGCCAGCAGCAGCAACAGCAGCGTGCACTTCACTCCCAACATCGTCTTATCAGGTACTACGATTCGGCGCACCGGGACACTTCGGGGCTATGCGACGAGCGAAACTCGTGTGCGGAGGTGCGTGGCCTCCCGCGGATTGCGAGAAATGTACGGGGGGAGGGTGGCGCGCGTCGCAGTCGAGGCGAGGCGTAAAACTGCATCGGTGCGCTCCGCACGCGGCTCCTATATATATTATGGGCCACGGACTCGCGGGCGACCGCGCGAAATGTATCTCCCCGCGTGCGGACCACCGACGCCCGCCTCCTGCCTCCCCCTCGGAGGAACGGCCCTGAGAAAGACGCCGTGCTTTCTCTCGCGGGGCCCGCCGCCACTCGCCCGCCGCTTCTATCCCCTTTCCCTTCGGGACGTCGCCGCGGCACTCTCTTTCGTCACTGCGCGAACTTTTTTGCTGCGACGTGTGCTTTGCCAGCGACGAATTTATTTTTTTTCGATTTCAAAAAATGGAATTTCTTTGCGCGCGAGTAAGCACTGTTTTTTATTCCATTGGTGACGATAGCGAACTACCACTGCGGGAGCGATGGCACTGTATAGAACAAAATTTATTTTTAATTTATTTTGAATTCAAAACACCTGACTTGTGAGGAAGCAAAAAAATTTCTATGGTTACTTTAGACTCCCGATAAGTTACATGGCAAAATTATTCGAAAAATGTACACGTTTTGCTACGGGTAAAAAGCAATTTTTAAAAGTAAGAAAAAGTAGTTCTTCCTGTATCAAAATTGCATATGCAGTTCTCAATTATTTTTCGAAGTTGTAAATTGGAATAATTGAGGTATTGTTACTTAATTGGTGGAGTGATATTTACTGCAGCTGTGCATTCGCAGTGCATAACTTCCTCGCAGAATTGGTTACGTAAAAATTATTGCGTTACATATTCATGTTCGATTCAACGAAGATTCTATTGAAAACAAATGAAATCTTCACATCAGAAGCAATTTTTTTATCTTTCATGATTTATGGATGCGCATGCGGTTGCAAGAATTGCACATCCTCACTAGACACTGCAATAATTGTCGCATACCTGCTTTACTTGATTCTTTTTGCTATTATTACCTTTTTTATTTATTATTTATCTGTTTAATTTCATATTGTTGCTCTCATGCATACAATTTGTACAGATATTAATATTAAAAGTATGAAAACACTGCGATGAATCAAGGGATACACAGAACTTTTTTTCGAATAGCCTTCATACGAGCCTCTTTTTCTTACGTTTTTTTTGTAACGATCAATTTTTTATCTTCGTTTTCATTTCTTTTGTAACGGCTTTCCACCTATCACTTTTTTCTCGCCCCCCTTTTTTCATCTTCCTGCTTTACTCCGCGATTGTCAATCCCAATTTTTTTCTTTCAACCCCTGGATCATCCTCTTCTTCCATCGTTAGGTTTCCTCCCTCTTCCTCAAAACTTTCTCTTTTTATTTGTCCTTGGCCTACGACAATAAAAGAATGTACCTACACTCGAGATTTATATGCCTGTTCGTAGGGCCCGTCTAAAAAAGATTCAATTACACGTGACTAAAATTGAAAAGGTAAAATATTACTATTGATAATTCAGAAATACGGCAAAATTTTACAGAAAATGTAATTTTAGAGTTTTTCGAAAATTAACCCACTTCCGAATTAATAAACAATTTAATTTCATGTAATCAATCAAATCTATACAAAACTATCGATCAACGTTTCACATTGCCTCCGACTTATTATAAAGCAAAATGCCTCAGGAACGCGCGCGATTAAAAACGCGGATACTTCCTTGTAAACAATCAATCCGTTGCGAGCGACTCCCCCGCAGGCTCCATCCTCTTTTTTCCGACAACACCGAGCCGTGAAAAAAGTCTGAGCATCGTCGTTTTTTTTTATCGGGGCAAGAACATCTCGCTGGGGGGAGAAAAAGGGCCGCGGCGCGCGCCCGAGACGGAGGAAAAAAGGCGGCGGGAGGTGAAGGGGAGCGAGTCCAGGTGCGCGCGAGAGACGGAAGGAGATCCGTTCGCTCGTATAAACGCGGGATCACGTCAACGTCCAGCTAATGCGCCGCGATGCGCGGCGCGCGCGCTTATTAGGTATGCGGCGATAGGAACAATGCGCGACCAACCGAAGGTCGTCTCTCTTCGCCTGCGTGCTCGAGCGACTCCGGAATTTCGCTCGAGTATCGAGCGATCGCGACGGGGTTTGCAACTTTTCACGTGCGTGGAAAGCGCGGGATCGAGATTGGGGTTTTAATGCTTTTGAGTATGTTTATATTAATGAATCATTGGATTGTTATTAATGAGGTGAGCAATGTATATTTTGTAAGAGAAACAATTGGGAAGTTGTTTTTACGTAATTGATTAAGTGAGAATCGAGTGAATTGTAAAGATCATTAAAACGTTGCTGTTACGATGTTTGTGTCACCCTGTATGGAATATGTTTTATTGTTGTGGCAAACTAATAGATATATTATGTGCGAGGCCTAGTTTCGCGTTGGGAAATCTATCTGCGGATTTTAAGTGCTTCGTTTTTTGTTACATAAAATAATTATTTAAATCATTTTTTAAGTGGTGCATTTAAAGCGAGCGCCATTAATTAGTGTTATTTTATGTAATAAATAATATGTCACAGAAGTTTTTTATTCATTACAAGTTTATTAATTATTATATAGATTAGTATTTGAAACACTAAAAATATATTTTGTCAAAATAACAAATCAATTTATGCACCATTGCAATATTTCACTTCGGCGCGGTTCTAATTCCGCTGTTGTGTATTGCACGTGCAATACTTCCTAACGAGTTGACTGTGTACTTTCTATACTTATGGGAGTTCATTAGACTAAAGTATCCGCAATTGTTGACAAAAATTCATCGCACAATGAAGTTGCAAACGATCTTCATAGTTCCATAAAGAATAATATCTCTCATTAAAACGGAAAGAAAGTCGTAAACGGGTTTATTAGCGCGAGGAAAAATACATCGCACGTTCGATGAAAATAGTCTAAATAATCCGAGGAAGGTGTAAATTAAAGTAACAAAAAGTCAATAATGATAGGTTGGTATACACACGGAGCGCAATTTACTCCTTTGATCGACATCATATTGATATTGCGGATTTGCAGTGTAAAATTACTTTTACCGAGTCCCGTAACCCCCCGGCAATTACCCCGAGCGACTCTATTTCTTGCAAAAACTCGAGCAATAGAGCGAAGTGTGTAATTAGGTCTTTTAACGTGCTGATGTATCTTTATTGAACGTACCAAAAAAGTATCTTAAATTGACGGTCTTTATATTATAATCCCTCTTGATTGATTTGAAATTAATGACAAGTCTATAAAAATTGTAAATTTAACATCTCATTAAATTTATTAGATATTTATTTCAGATTACTTTAAGTGGAAAGATAGATATGAATTTTTAATTAAAGTAAAGGAAGTAGTAATACGTAATTACATAAATTACGTAATAATTATCGGTTAATATTAAAAATTGAATTTAATCCACAAAAATAATAAAATTCTTCTCCTACAGCTCCCGCAAAGCCTCGATGCAACCTGACTAAGTTAATATATACATAAACTCCGCGATTAAACCCTTCAACATTCGACCTTATATTTCAATCGGCGGCCCTTAAAAATGGCGAGATCTCGATATCAATTACATCGGTCCGTGAGCGTAATCCAGTCTAGCAGAACGGTGGTGTGTAACGAGGCGCATTAAATGTATCTCCTTATATACCGCGAGCGATATGTCTCTATATACTCCGGGAACTGATAAGTCTCATTATTTGCGGTGCGCAACAAACGGAAAGGAAAAAGGGGAGAAAAACTCGTTGAGCTTCGATGCCACACGAACGTATACAGTCTCTTTTTCTCAGGATAGAGAGACGGCGCGTTGGGCAACGCCGAAAAGCGCCTGACGTCTGCAGAGGCTTTTCGCGATCCCGCGCTAATTACTCACTCGTAATTCGATAGTGAGCGAGTGTGTCGATCGCCGATATGCCCTCGGGGGTATGTTTTCTTTATTTATTTATCTTTTTTGATTCAGCGACGGGATTACATCAGATATTAAGAGAGAAATCGAGCGTTTACACTTTTTTTAAGGTTCGAAATATGCGGAATCGCTTATTATTCAATCAGTCGAGAGTCGCGACCTAATTCCGTGCGATTTTATGCTGTACCTTTTTTGTCATTTCGCTGCAACGTCATACAAACGAAAGGCCTTTTTGAAATTCGCTCCTTTCGAAAGGGCCTTATAAGAAAATTTGGTCCTCTTGTTTCCAGCACAACAAATAAATGATTCTGCAGCTTATAACGAATTTTAAACGACTGGTTTTGATCTCACATGATTAGTAACGAGATAATTGCACGAATTGCATCATACTATATCTTTCGACGTCCAGCTTCTGTCGCAGGAAAAATTTGAAACGCAAATTTCATTACGCGAGGACCTTAAAAAGTCACTTCTTTACAATCGCTATAAGCCTCGCTAATGAATTCTTTCCGTTATTAGGTAAACAATCCGTAATGCATGCCGTTTCCAATCGCACGTGCTTCGCCAACAAACTGTTACCGCTGATTGCGTGTCATTACCGAGAGCTGCTTTTCCGGCGATGCATAATTGAACGCGATTATACACATTTGCCCGGGCGACAAAAACCCTGTACGTCTTACGAGGTATTCACTCGAGCAGTCTAATATTCCGCGGCGAAACCCGGCACGGCTGACGACGTTGATAAAAGGAGGAACTCGAGGCGCGCGCCGATGCAACGCTCGTAACGGTTTAATCGGGGGTTTAATTGCGAGCATTATGTCGCGCGGCGCACGGGACCGGTCGACTCGCCGTATCCATTTATCTCGACACGAGAATGAAAATTTGGTCGATCCGTCATTCGACCGCGGGAACGCGCGCGTGTCAACGACGGGGGCCAACCGGACCGCGATTTTTCCTTAAGGTTTGTTGCGTAACACTGGGTCGTGGGTATCCGGGTAGTTAGATTGACGATGTGGAACTTCCGAAAAGTCAATTGTTTTAGAGAAAATTATTCATAGTTTTTAAAGATGAAATTATATATCATTGATTGTGATTGGTGGAATAAGGGGACTAATTTTTTTAATTAATGAGAATTTGGAATGTGAAATTTTACAAAAATTATTATTTTTGCAATGTAAATATTCAGTTAGGGATATTCATCATTATGATATTCTTAAAATTCTTTCAGATCAAGAAAAATTATTAAAAGAATTTAAATTAACTATACGTAATTACTCCTAACAAAGAAAATTACTTTCAGTTTTCTGCAAGAAAAAGTATCAGATTTGTATCTATCAACGAAGAAGTTTCACTTCAGTCTTGGCAAATTGTACAATTCATAATAACGAGAAACTTTTTCTAAGTAGTTCAGTAGTTTCAAGGCTGATTCGAAAACTAGTTTTCTTTCCGCACTTCGGGCGTATAAAGAGGTAAAATACTAAGGCATTTAAATAGCAAAATAATTTATTGTTACAGCGAGGTCAATGCGCCAATAGCGAGGGTGAAATAGTGCCGTCTAAATTGTCTTGTGGAATGACAAATCAGCGAACGACTTCTTTTAGATCTTATTGCCTCCTAATTAAATGCATTGCTATGTATTTAAATTTCACTTTATCAATGATTAAGTAATTGTACGTTATAGCCAATTATTTAAAATTATAGAGAACTCGTGCGATTTTCTTTATCTCCTAATTATTCAAATATCCGTTGGAAGAATTTGATACTCATTTAATTTAAGATTTCAATACTTTTCCGCGTCCGTGCCACATAGCTTATTGGAAAATATTTAAGATTGCAATTTTATGCTTTATGACATAGAATTCTTATTTTAGCGTAAATACGATGATCGACGATAATGTAGAGAACCTTGGCATGTGATTTTTATATTGTGTAATAGATTTCTACCTTCAAACTAATATATGCATACTGGGAATTAATCAATGTTATTAAACAATTTTATAGACGTATTTTCCGAAATACCTTATTAGCAAGCTCAAATCAAATGCAAAAAAATCATGTGAAAATCTTACGTCTCACGTGATTTTATCTCTTCATAAGTTGCGTTTCAAGCGCAAATAAGTCATCGCTTCCGACGAAGACGAAGGCACCTAAAAAAAGGCCTATTTTAATTTGTCATTTTTAAAATACTAGAACAGAGTGAACTCTTGGAGATCGATTTCACTCTGGTACTCTAAAACAACAAATAAAAATAGGCCGTTTTTAAGCTGTGTTAGTCTTCGTAGGAATCGACGAAACAATCTACTTGTACGTCATCCATCGAAGTCCGTATAAGTGTATGCGATTGTGCATTTGGCTGATAGGTGAAACCGCCTCGTTTTCGCCGGTAAACGGCCTCGCGGGCTTTTAGATGCTGGAAAGTGAAACGAGGCGAAGGTGCCGCGCGCACACCTACGATGCAGGAGATTGAGGTGCCGAGCCCGCTGTCCGGAAAATTATCGCGTCGGCCGCGGCTCCCGTAGTAATTGATATGGCGGTCTCTCGCGAGCAAACAACCAAGGAGTTCCTTAATTGGATTGTTTTCATGTGTCTCGGTGTCGATTCGATTTGGGAAATCCATGTTTCATATACAGTTGTGCGAAATTGGAATGAGCTGCAATTTAGAAATACTTGAATAACAATTTTAAGTAAACATTCGCAAATGGAGTGCAGTGAACGCGTGTGTTTGTAGTTTGCGTAGCTTTCGTCCGCAACGCTCTGATTATTCAGCTTTCTTTCTTTCCTTTTCAAGTACCGCGCATCGTTCAACTCCTTGTTTGTTTCTTTTATTATTTTGTTACAGCGTCGGATCGCAACGGTGCGTTTACGACTTTGTCCCAATTCACGTTGATGAAGCTGTTTCGTCTGGTTAACCGAGGATCGGGGAAGTATTTTGACAGTTATCGCGGCGAGTAAAACTAACGATGCCAATTAACATACAATGAAATCTTTTTACTATATATATTTTTGCTTCCCCTCGGGTACTGCTTCGCCGCGCGGCTCCTCCACCACTCCATTAATTTCGTGTTAGAGCGATGTTTAACTGCAGTTTTTTAAAATTTACAAGTTTTTATCGCAAAAATAGAATACACACGTGGTAGTGTGTAACTTGAATTTTGAAAATCTTTTTGAATAAATGAAATCGACCGAATGGTGGTACAGGTCTCGTCTGGATGTGATTTTCGTCACGAAAGAAACCTCTGTTGATTAGGGATTAATAAGCTTTTAGAATAAGTCAGTTCTTGGTCGTCAATCTACGAAACTGGTGCAAGTAGAGATTTGGTCGAGTTGCAATACCAAATATATGACCGTATCGAATGGTCTGAATTTTCATTTAGCGGCGGCACCTTACGCGCATGTGTGCGCGGGCCCCGGCCACCGCCGCTGGGCTTAAACAGCTGCCGCGTGCACACGCAGTCAGTTACATCAAGTGCATTGCATATGCTCTCTCGCCCCGTATATACCTACCGCCCGCTCACCTCGCGGACCCACTCCGGGCTCGTTCTTTTCCGTTTGCTCTCTTTACCTCTCTTTTACGGGGATACTCGCTCGGCCGAATTCGCTGGTGCTCTTTTGTTTTCGACGATGTAGAGTGCCCGTGCGCATGAGGCAACCTCCTGCCGGACGTGCCTCTTTTACAAGTTTAATGATTCCATTGCAAATTTCAAATCGAGAAAAGAGATAGTTTTTCTTTTGGTATTGGAACTAGTTTGGTGCACTCGATTAATTAGTGCTGCGGGCTTATCTAAATTTGATCTGACTTAGTTTAAGATTATCGCACTGTATTCTAGATAATAAAAGCTCGCTAGTTTCGGCCGATCGAATTTTTCGATTTTAGCGAATACCAGTAAGTAGAACCAATTTAGGATAAAAATAAATGTTATAGAATTGGCTAATTTACCGTTAATTTTCTACCGAAGAAAGAAGAGACTTATTTCACTCTCCAAAGGTGATTTCAGGCCGAACGCGAGAGACTGGCTCCTCGGCGAAGGTGCGAAAGCAGGTGGTCCCGGCACGCGAATATATGCGTGCGCGCGCGCAACCCCCGGCGCAACGATCCTCGTAAATAACGGGCGCGAATTCGCAATGGCAGTGCGCCGCACGACTCCTCGGGGCACTTTTCCACAATGGCCCGGCCATTGACGCGGCTTAATTGAGTCGAAAAAAAGGCGCGCTCGGATTGCTTTGTGGCTCGTGCCACACCGAGTGGAAGGGTTTCCGCGTTCGGGTGCCATTGTCGGGGAGTTCGATCGAGGGCTCCGCGCAAAGGGGGATGCGGCCCGGGCGCCCTGCCTGCCCATTGTCGATAAGATCGTCCGCTCCGCTTAATTAGCGAGCTCTCAATGGGGCCCTGATCGATTTAGTGGCCGGCCGCGACTTTCCTGCTGGCTCATTAATTAAAAAACCATTAAGTATATTGCGTACTCTTTCTCGAAGCAGTGACATTTTTTACGAGCGCAGCGGGTCGATTTGGTATGGGATGAAAGAGGTTTTTAATGAAATATCGACGAGGACGGGTTAATCGAGTGTGTCGCTGATTTTGAATGTAAATTTACCATTTGGTGCTCGGCACCTACTGATCATGTCAAAGTAAGAAGCTGTTGTTAAATATTAACTAGAAATGGGTTGCGCAACATTTGAGCGGTATAATTTATATAGTCGACATGCGAGTTGAAATCATTGTGTACAACCTCGACGTAGCTTTAACAGTAGCTGATTCATTGCTTTGGATTATAGATTTGATTTATACCATATGTACACTAAGAGACCTTTGACCTTATTTTTATTAAGAATTGCATTTTTTAACTTTAATTTTAAACGAATTAAAGTTTTTTTGTGCCTTCGATACAAATATGACGATTTTAGTTCGCGGTGCTAGTTGCATACTTTTACGTAATGATGCGTGTTTGCATGATATGCTGCATAAGCGCGAATGATAAAAAGGAAAAAGGTAAATGCAATTAACGCATTGTTTAGCTATGAAGCGTCGAGCATTAAATTTTAATGACTTTCTTTTATAGAAAATAAAGAAATCATTCCGACATGCAAGTAATTAACGATTTCTTGGTCAGTTACCTTAGATTTAATTTTGAATAATTGCGAATTTAAAAAAACTACCTGATTAGACTTCACGTAATCATAGTACTGCGCAATAATAACAGATGGGGTCTGCAATAAAAACTCATTTAGCTGAGCATTCATTTTTTACAGGATCATTTCAATCTGTTCGACCAAAATTCCCATAAGCTTACCTATTAAAAGAAACGGTACGTCTAGCGAGTAGTTTGGCACGTCGAAATAGATCATAGCGTCTAATGAAAATTGTAAACGAGGCCGCGGGGTCGTTGCGAAACTTGTTCCTGCACTGGGACACTTTTCATTTTCATAATTCAGCGGTTCTGAAACGCGCACTGCTCGCAATTATATAAGAGAGCAGCGCTCTGGTGTAAACAGTTGTTTATTTTACAATCTTTGCCCCGATAGGTGTAAGAAAAAAATAAAAATTTTTACGCGCAGATTTACAGTTTCGCGCGAACGCGGACGCCGGTAGCGCGTTATAAATTTTGTAATTTCAGATAAGTGTCACGTTAGGGGATATCGAGCCTGATGAATCGTGTCAAAATAGCACTTGCTGTACATAAGAAAATGTACAAAACTGATGTGTTTTACGATAGCATTTTGAGTTCGACCGATCGATCATCGATTTACTCACAGTTGAAAAATTTTCAACACTTTTATAGTTGTATATGCATTTAATGTTAAAATAATTACTTCAAATTCTTTAATTACGTAAATTTGAATCGCTACAGCAATTAAATGCTATATTCACCGGAAGTGTAACAATTAAAATTATTAAGGATTTAAATACTATCTATTGCCAATGAAGACTAAATTAAAAATTAGAAATTAGGAAAAAAATGTTCTCCAGCAGAATTAAATAAATATCCGTTAGGAATAATATGAAAATAAAATAAAAATCCATTGGGGTGTGGCCTAAGTACCGTATATACGTAACGGATAGAAGTAGTTTAAAATTTTCACAACGAGCAACGCAACGAGAGCAAAATGCGCTACCAATAAATAATTATTAAGTCGATGGATCTGGAATATCTATAATTCGCGTCGACACCAAACATGCGACACCGATTAAGTTTTCACCTCGTTCCTATGCTCAACTTTCATTTAAAAAGGCTCAAAACACCCGCGGCTTCCTTTTCCTCCAAAAGAAAAAATCTCTTTAATTTTGAAGCTGACCTCCGTGCCTTCAAACGGCCGATAGAAAATCCAAAGTGACGCGTCAATCAGGCTCGCGGGCGACTTCATCTCGGCTCTTTTCTCTAGCGGCCGGACGCGCGGGGCGCCGGGCAAACCGGTTGGCGCAAATGGACCAGTCGATCTCGATGCGCGCTCTTTTATTTTTCGCGCGCCGCCGAGGGAGAAAGAGAGAGAGGGGGTCGGCGAGCGATTTGGCGCCGAGCATATTCCGCGTCACGC
Organism: Eurytoma adleriae; assembly: GCA_900480045.1. Lineage (NCBI taxonomy): Eukaryota > Metazoa > Arthropoda > Insecta > Hymenoptera > Eurytomidae > Eurytoma > Eurytoma adleriae. The sequence goes on from UXGC01000469.1 coordinate 44,607, forward strand.
GCCGCGTGTGCTCCGTGCCATTTTCACCGGCTGCGCACGCGTGACTTTCTACCTTTCGCTTTTTATCGCGCCTTTTCCCCCCTCGGGACTTTTTGCCCAGGCGGCGCGACTCGCCCAGCACGCGCGCGACGGCTCGCTGACGGCTGCGGCTAATTTGACAATGACATTGTAGCGGAAACACTGCCGGTGATTGATTTCTGTTTTTTGTTTCCTTCCCGATGGATTAAAATTTTTATCGCAATTTTTTAATTTTATATAGAGCGATGTACCATACCTCTCTAAAAAGGCTCGAATTTTACTGCTTAAAAAAATAAATAAGGCGTAAGACATTAAAGAAAAAAAAAAACTATAATTAGTATGAGTTCAATGACTTTTTGGATCAATTATGCGACTGACTTCACCTTCACTTCGAATAACCCTCTGTCGTCACTTATCGGCTATCTAGGTCGGCCAGTCGAGAGCGATAAGACAGCGACAGGCCTCCGACACTCATTGGGCCTTGCGTGAAACACCCTCGCGCACCGATCCCCTGCAGCGCGCTCATTGGCCGGCGGGAAAGTCGCTGCCGGACGCTCGAAATTAATAATCGTCGGTGTTGCGCAAAAATGAGCGTTGGGCAAACATAAATAAACTCGTACACGAATTTAACTGCTAGGCCGGTCGCCGTAAGATTCGATAAGCCGAACGCGACGTGGAATCTGGTTTGTCGCGGGTGAAGGTATTAAGCGCGCCGATAGCACAATTTCCTAATAGCTATTTTAAATAGCATTTTTTTGTTCATTTTTTTAATATCGAATTTATTTTAAGTGTTAAGCATTAACAATGAGCTTCTTTTGCTTTAATTAATTGCGGAAGTGAATAAGCGATTAAAAGTTACATTCGAAATTTTACATTATCCAAAAATTTTTTTGATAACATGTATAATAAAATAAAATTCAAAACGATAGGAATAGTTCATCATTAAATTAATTTTGCAATAAGCAATAAAAAACGTTATTACCATTTCAAGCTTCAGCTGTTTTCGAGGGTACGCAACGTTACACAATATTACATGCTATATTCTAAGTGAAATCTACTAAAGTGGAGCTGCACACTTGCTAGAATTTCCTGCATTTTTAGTCATATACCGCATCTTGATTCAAAATTGCCATTCTGATAATTCCTGAAAAGTAATGAATAAACTTTTATTTTTTCAGAAATGGCTGCAGCTTTATCGCCAGTTTTAAAAGGACGAAAGAGAGCTTCGATCGAGGAAATAACAGTCCTGTACGACCAAATGCTGACTTTAGTCGAATTAGACAAAAACATAGAAACAGAGATGTTCAAGGTAGTGTCAGATCGAGCCGACTGGGACCAGTTTTGGCAGTCTGCATACGAGGAGTTCATTGAGCAGCTGCAGAAAAATAACCCCGTTGTCTTCGCAGATGAAGATTCGGAAGAAGAAGAATGCTCATCTGAAGAGGATGTCGACGATGTGGTCGTGGACGAAAAAGGTTCGTTCAAAAAGCCCCGGAGCTTAACGGCTGCCATGGTGAAAAAGCTGAACTTAATAGGCACAGAGCAGAAGATTCGAAAACGTCGCATTCAATACTTCGAGATGTTCCTGGATGTCGAGTCAAAGAAAAACGAGCTGTTAACCCAACAGGCTGCACTGAGTGCGCAGATAAAGGAGTTACTCGAAGCTGAAGTGAACAGTGAAGAAGTTCTAGGTTGCGTAATTCATATATTAATTTAACGATTCTATAGTAGGCTAGTTTTTAGACAACGAACGAAATTAATGTTTTAATATTCCTTTTAGATCCAAAGCAAGAACCGAATCGCAGAGTCATGATGTCGACTTTGGTGAGGTGGTGGGACTGTCTGCTGTACGAAATGTCAGAAGAGTTGAATGATCCTATGCAGGATCAGGAGGTTGGCAAGTGGTCTGAGCTTTACTTAAAGTGGTGTCTGTGGATAGACACGAAAACTGGCGTTTCCCATGACGACGAGGATGCAGTTCAAACAAATTATATGACCTCCTAAACATCTAAATTTTAATAATTCAATTGCTCATTCCGTTGATTCATGAGTATAAACGTAGAAAATTCTTTAGTTTAAGTAATTAAATTTGAGTGGACTTCTATCGCTATAGATTTAAATTTAGTATTTTTAATAAGGTTTTTTAGTAATTTGCCCAAATTTTTTATTTATTTTTAGTACTTTTTTAATTTGACGTATCTATAAAAAGGGCATTTTTGTTTTACTCAAATTATCTTCCTAAAAAACTATTGTGTATATACTATTTTTAATACGGTAACTTATAATGAAAATATCAAAAATTGATTATACTATCTTTTAAAAGAAACTTCCGAAATTAAACTAATTAAATATCATTTCTAATTAAATCCTGATGCCCAACCGCATTCCATCCTAAACATAGTATTTTTCATGCTTATCGACTCGGATTAACTTAGAAACGCTTTGAATACTAACCGAGAGGCATGTGTTCGCGCAGTGACCCTAATCGATCGGGATAAATTCGCGAATTCGATCGAACAGGAATCATGTAACGCGTTCTGGTGTCGAAAGCTCGGTGAATTAGAACTTGTGATTTTATTTTTCGATTGACATAAATGCTCCTTCGAAAATCGTTTGTTATTAACTTAATCGCTTAGATATGAAATGAATAAAATGATCACTGTATATAATATTAACGTTATTTATACATATTAATTTTTTATAGTTATTACATAACGTAAAAACTTAATTTGTTAAATAACAAAATTTTTCTTTTTTAATTTATATTTATAATCAATTTAATTCAATGCAGTATACGAATGTGCATTATTTAAACAAGTTACTCGAATCTTTGAAATCAATTAGAAAAACGAGCAGCGAAGTTGGCGAAACAGCAGCGGCGCGCCTGAACATTGGCAACCGCACATGCCGATACCGCGGGATCGGTTGCATACGGGCTTCCCTCCTCGAACCCAGCGGGCGCCGCACACGTGGTCGCTTCTACGAAGCCACTCGATTAGTTCATCCCAGAGCTGTCCACTGTAAATTAGAAGCACGCGACACGCCGATCCAGTCAGCGGGTCGCTCATCCCGGAACGGCGCACGCGATCGGCGGCTTACAAATTTAATGGGGGATATTTTCGGAAGATGTAAAACGTGCCTCCCGATCCATGCCGCCTCGCACTCCATGAATCCTTGTGTATACGCCGCGCGCCATTAGAGTAAGACGCGCCGCGGAATGCGATGAATATTCATGAGCCGATCGTTAGTCAGCCCGGGCGACTGACACGGCTCTTTTTTACGCGGGGCCGAGCTTTTCACGAGCACTTTATTAAAAAGCAATAGCTCCTCGATTATTCGATTATTAATGTCGGCGCCGTTTGTGCGAGATGAAGTATGGGACCGGGTTTATACGACTCGCCGATTATTTCATTAGGATTCAATTTGGATAATTTGTCCGCTATCGTTTCTCAATCGGAGAAGACGAATGTCTTCATAAAAGCTTCTCGTGATATTCTAATTTTCTGGTGTTTCGGCAATACGAAAATATCGTCGATAATTAATTTGTTTCTTATTGTTTGACACTTTGCTCGTATTTTTCTTTTATGAAAATAAGTGGAATTCATTTCTGAAACTTTTTCGACGCGGGAATTTTTAAAAGCGTATAAAAATCTTGTCGATAGCTCGATAAAGTTTTATTCCGCTTCTTATGTCAATCCGCGCCAGGGATCAATTAAGTAACAAGGCTATAAAAACTTGCCGATCGAACATCGAGATTGAGACGTTTGCAACTAATTTTTGTCAATCAATTACCAGAAATAAATTAAGCGTAAATAGATGTCTAATAAACCGCGACTAGAAAAGTCGAGCTCTAAAACTGAGGAATGCGAAAGCAAACGTTAACTTTATGATTGTCATAAACTTGATTAAAATCATCTTCCAATTTCGGTCGAGAAAAGTATTCCACGAATTTCTCTAACTCCCAAATTATGCAGCCATAAAACGACAGTAAAAAAGCGTTTAAGTCCAATTAAATTTTCCTTGATCGCGGAGAATGAAGTTGTTATGATTTGCTTCTTAACCGTGTACATAAATTTCGGCCGCCTCTTTTTTTTTAAAAACTCACCCAAAATTTCGGGCCCCACGCCAATTCGCATCTTAACGCTGGAGAAAAAGTAAGTAACAAACGTTTGTTGGTTAAATTTCAAGAAAAACGAGCGCGTTGAAAAGGTGTCTCGAGGGCGAAAATAATGATATTTAAGCGTAATTTATCACGCGGCGCTTCGAAGAAGTAGAAAAGTGTAGCATATTTCATCTATTAAAGCCCAACGCCACGAAAGAGTGAAGCGTTCTTTCGAAAATTACGGCATTCTGCCCGGTCGGGTACATAAATCTTGGGTAAAACGAACCGTGGTATACGTCTCATTTGGACCATCTGCACTGCTTAAAACACGTGAGGCTCGAAAAAGAATATGGGTTTCGGATAATTACGCCGGGGGTATAGGCTTTCTTTTTCCTCGCCCCGGCTTAATTGTGTAAAAATTAACCTCTGGAATAACTATAATTAATAGGCGCGCCCGAGCGATGCACTTACCCGCCGTTTGTTTTTGCCGGGGAACGCGCGCGCGAGTCCCTCCCCCACGCCTCGACAACATTTTTGCCTTGCGCAATGAACCGCGTCAATAATCGACCGCGGGTTTAGCTGATAAACCTGATTTTATGAATATTTATAGTGGAAATAGGATAGGATTAATGGCGATTACAATATTCGGATATTATATACTTACAAATTACCTTGTAGTGTAATCTAATACTGATAATTTGAATTAAAAGAGTATTAGCTAGTAGCTACTCATTGAATTAATTATTATTTGAAGTATGTACTATTTTTCATAATTTATCGCTTTTATTGAAATTTTAAACTAGTGTTGAAATCTTGTTAGTTTATTTAAGGTATACGTTACTAAAGTAAATAATTTTTTGTATACACCGATGAAAAAAATCCGAATTAAAATTTTATTTGTAGAAACTATTCTAAAGTGTTGTTCTACACTTCTATTATGTAATTTTTAATCCGACACGCTTATTACACGCAAACAACTCTGATTTTTTGGGAGGCAGTCAAGACTGGAGCATAAATAATAAAAGGATAGAAAATTAACGTGAAAAGTGCTATTAGCTCTGTCGCGCCGTCCAATTTAAAGCAACGCCTAACCCAACGAAATTATCGAAATATCAGGGTGACCATAGAGGCTAGACACCTCGACTTTAACCCGAGACCCGCGCGGTAGCGCGCAATTAGCGATCCGTCATCACCTCGGCGCATCGAACCCCTACTTTTCCAGCTCCGAAAGGGAACCCGCCGATAAATCTACTCATCGCTTCTCCTTCCTCTCACCCGCCAAAAAAAAAACATCCAAGCTCAACTGCTAGCCCCTCGAAAAAAAAGATGCCTCGGCGCACGGTAAAACCATAAAACGGCCGCGGCGGCGTCAATTAGAAAACAGCCTTGGCCCTTGGTCCCGGTAAAAAAATCGACGTAGGGAGAGAGAGGAGAAAACGACGTGCCGAGGCGAAAACCTAAACTCCGGCGCGCGCGATCGGAGCCGGGTGGAAGGGGGGTTTTATGCGGCGCGCGTGGCCGGGCGGCGCGCGGCTTTAATGTGGCACGCGTTCGCGACGAGGAGGTGGAGGCCGGAGTGTGTAGTACGCGCTGTAGGTGTGTAGGTACACGCGGCCGGCTCGGCCGGTTTTGTCCCTTTTGCGCCGAGTCCGGCCGCGACTCGTCGTACGCCCCAACGTAATTCGCCCGCGAATACCTTCGCTCTCTCTCTTTCGCTCACTCGCTATCTCTCTCTCCTGCCCTGGGGCTTAAGGGTCGAGTACACCGAGCACTGGGCGACGACCCCTTTTTTCAGATGGTTACAAGAGAGTTAAGTTGGACGATTATTACTTTCGTTTCGCTTGATCATTGCGTAATCTTTTAGTAGATTGTTCGATTTATTGACATACGAAAATTTTACTACAAATCTTATGTAGAAAATATTTTTCTAGAATTATTTATTTCTTTTGTAGAAGTAAAGTTACTGTACTTATTTCAAAATTAAACAAAAAATTATTTCATTTAAGGACTATCCGAAATTTATATGAGTTACTTTACGTATTTCGCTGCTTCTAAGAAATTTCTTTTAAAAAATTACTTTCTTTATAAATTATTATTATGTCCTAAAAAGACAGATATTGAAAATATGATTCAAAATTGATAATGAGTATCATTTGCTGATTTCATTAAAATATTTATCAAACCATTAAATCATTGAATTACTCCGAATAAGTGGATGATTTATTCAAAAAAATTAGGGGAAGGAAGCCGCATGTAAAACAGCATCTCCAGCGTTTTAAATTTGAATTAAGCATTGAATTTGCCGTGAAGCGAAAATTTGCTGTCAACGGAAACGGCGGCCCATTGAATCGTTCGCGCACAAAAGCGCCAACTCAAAACTCGGCCCGGTAGTAAGCACGAATCGCCCGCTCGGCCGTCCCTCGGTGTGCTCCGGCCTTAAAGCGCGATAAAAGGGTCCCATCCCGTAAAAAAAAGGCGAGTTAGAAAGAGGAAGACCGGACGAGAGGCTCGCGAATCGAGCTCGCCTACCTACACGCGCGCCGGCTCCGAAACGAGAAATCGAGGGGGGAGACGGAAGGGCAGAAGAGGAGGCGACGAATCGAGGACCCCGGGCACACCGAGGAATAAGAATGAAAGGGGATTTTTTCCTCCCGACGGGAGAGAGAGAGGAGCGGAGGACGGGAGATAAAAGGAGGGGGATGCGCGAGCGGCGAAAGGGGAGCCTACATGCGTGGCCGCGTCAAAGGGGTTAATTCCGGATTCGCGTTTGTTATTAAGTAGCCGTGAACGCGGACGAAAACGTGATTCCGGCGCGCAGGTATGCGCCCGAAAACGACCGACAATGAGGACGACCGGCAGAGGAGTCCGCCTCGATTCAATGCTGGATTTTTGTTTTGTGCACTTTTTAACGGACGCCTCCTTTTTTTATTCTCGCACTTTCGCGCCTGGTAGATCCAACGATAATTTGCGGTTCTTTTTTCGAGACGCGTCGGTTGGTATTTTTTTAAAAATCGTGAAAATTTGTACTTCGATGAACCTTTTATTAATGTCCGAATTAACTTTATTCTTACTTTGTTAATTAATCATATTTTATAAAAAAAAACAATAAATGTGTTTTCTTTTACTTATATTTATAATATTTTAAAAGAAAATATGCATTACTTATAAATCCACGTGTATGATCACTGAATTATCCCCTCAGCATGAAAAGAAAAATCGGTAAAGTGCACATCAAACCCCGCAAAATATTATATCACATTTGTCGTTAAATTATTAACGTTACCTCATAAACTCATTTAAAAGATTGAAATTGCTCTGTTACATGGGTCGGAGAGGCAAAGCAAACAGGCCGGTCGGCTCGCTTGCCTCCCGAGTTAATGAAATGCAAATTAGAATTATAGTACTCGACGGGTACTCTCTCGCGAGACTCGCCCGGCCGATCTGCAGTCCGGCGGTGATCGCTTTAATTGCGCAACGCTTGCTTTTATCGCGCGCGCCCGCGCGACGTCACGCACTTTCCGATGACGCCGGCCGACTGGAAGGCCGCCCCGAGAGGAGGGAGAGAAAGAGAGAGAGAGCGAGGCAGGTGGTACGAATTTCATTTGACGCCGAGGTCCGAAAAAGAAATACGCGCGCGTTATCGAGCCCGATCTGCGGTATTTTTGCGTGTACCGCTCGCGCGCAGGGGCCTGCGATAGGGCAGCCCTTTTTCGCTGATTCTAGGAAAAAATGATGGGCTCTAGGATCGGTGTGTCTTCTTTTTTTTGCGGGAGGTCTACCGGCTATTTTTCGAGTAGTATACACGCGAACACGTGTAATAAATTTTATACGATAGGTGATTTGAAGAATATCATCTGATAATTGAGGAGGAATTGTATCGGATTTTAAGCTGCTACTTGGAGAGAAATTCTTTAATAAACTTTATAAAAGAGACTATTGTAAATTTCTTACACAGATTGCCAGCCTGATAAATTTTAATTTTTGCGTAGAACCTACAAATTTTTCTAAAAACTTGTTGTAAAAATGTCCATATGGGCAGTCTGGGACTAAATTAGTATAGTACCTTGCAGTAAAATTTATTATCAGTTTTTTCTCCGTGTATATTAGTTACTTTATTCAAATTAAGAATAAGAATAATAAAAAGTATCTTGTACGAAATCCATCACAAAGCACAGTAAGACAACGAACTAAACGATCCACATTTGAAACAGTCACAGTGAACAAAAGCCTCCGGACAGATTCTAACGATCTCCCGCCAACTCGAAATAAAAAAGAAGAAAAAAAAGGAAAGCGAGAACTTGCTTACGCGGATCTTTACACGCGCGCGGATCGAGGTTCGGGTTGAAAAAGCGGCGAGGTGGAAAGGTGCGCGAGCGCGTGTACGCACATGCTCCCGCGTATATTTTCGGGCGAAATTCGAGGCGGCACGAGGCCAAACATCGCCGGACTGCACCTTGTGCGTCCGCTTTAAGGCGCGGCGGCGTTAAAACCGCAGCGACCCGAGGTGGCAGTCGCCGTTTTATACGCCGCGGCCGCCGCGCGGAGAAAGGAGCGGGAGGTGCGTGCATAGGGACACCGACCGCAGGAATTTAAATCGGATCGGCTCCGGAATTACGCGCACGCCGCGACATTTGCGCCGCGATCGGTGTCGCCGCGCTGGATTGATTTACCCGCACGACGAGCCTGATTACCGGCCAAAACGGAGTATAATTGGGTTCAGTATTCAGAAAATCTCTAAAGTTGAATTAGTGAAAAACTAATAAAAATTAGTAAAATGCACTAAAATTTAGTGGAGAACATTCCATAATATTTAGTGCGCTTCGCTAATGTTTAGTAGTTTTTAATAAATTAAACTTTGGAGAATTGTGTTTTAAAAAAAAAAAAAGTTTGTTGGGTAACTTCTGCCCCGCCTGCAGCGCCAAAAACTACCTATTAGTTTAAAATAAACAGCCCACATCGAATCGTCGAGAAAGAAGCGATAAAGCGTGTCGGACTTCGTCCTCCTTCGACGAGAAGAAAAAAGACCGGGAGCAAAGGAAGTAAATCGAAGTGTCCCCGAACGAGGGAGACAATTGCGCGGCGACTGTTGGCTCGCTCGCTTTAAATGAGCATCGCATAATTGCGGCAGAAGGGCGGGAGAGAAAGCAGCCTAGAGAAGGACGCGCCGTCGCAAAAACAAAGGAGGACGGGACCGGATGGACCGGGGAGAAAGAGAGAGGGAGCGTTGACCAGATCGCCGACGGCGAGGAGGTGGAGCCGGACGTGCACTCTCGAGACGAGTGCGCGCGGATGCAGCGGTTCCGCGTAGCTTTCGCCGGATAAATCTAATTGTTCCTTACTCGTTTCCGATACTCCACCCTTATGCGTTCTTTCATCGTTCCGTGCGCGAAGCACAAAAAGAGCTTTAAATCACGGCAAACTAAGCGAATCGTAAGGTTACAAAAAAGGGGCTAAAGCGTATTTTTTCTGCCAGAGTAGAATGCGAAGCTGCGTATTCTATGAGGAAGAATGTTGAAGGTAAAGAAGGTGCTCGCAGCTTAATAAATCGGCAGATATAGGCGCGAGGGTCCGGAGTTCGCGAGAATCGGTCAGCAGAGCAGAGTGGATGGGGTGGGAGGACTCTAGGGGCCCATTAACGATCGAATCGCTTCGCTCTCCCTTTCGGCGCGGCCCTCACTTACTTTAATTACCTCCACGTGACTCGTCGAAAAGTCGAGCGGGGGCAGCGCGCCGCGCGCGTTTTCTCTTTTATTTCGCCGGGCCGCGTCGATCCTCTTCCGCAGATCGTGTGAAGATTCGAATCGATTGGAGGTCGGCGTCGACCGATAGAGAGCAGATAAGCCTGCCGACTTCTAATTTTATTCTTTCGCCGCATCTTCACTGTCTTTGCGGAAAAGTTGGGTGGGCACGCCGCGTGATTGCGGTTTTTTCGGAGGAGGGTAACGAGACTGTCAGGCGCTTGTGCGAAGTCATGATTTTTTTCTTTGAGTAACTTAATGCATGTATTTAAAAAAAATTTCAGTTTGGAGGGATTTTTTTTAAATGTAACAATGGGGTTGCGTTATTTTGTGTATATAATTAATGTAAAAAATATTCTGCGGACGATACGGTTAATATTTAAAAGTTGCGCTAATTTATTGTCTAAAGTTACTTTCGCTGAATTAACTTGTAGTAATATTTAATCCATAAAGAGTCTTTTCTTTTATATGCAAAAGAGAATATTGAATTTTAAAATATATTTAAGACAATAGATATGATTTATGAATTTCAGTACTGTATGAAGAATATGATATTTAAATGAGATTTTACGTATAAAATTAAGAAACGTCAAGTAAAAAAATATTAAAATGTTTTAAATAATTCAACGATTGGTTCAGTTCAAAAGTACAGCAAAAACATTCTCCATTAATATTGCTTTTTTTCTTTATATTATTGTTTATTTATGCGAATATGCAATACATACTATTGCACAGTTTTCGGTTTTAATAATTTGAAATAATTCTCCTCTAAAGAATACAATATCGAGTGATTTATGCGTAGAATTAAAGGGGAATAAAATATCCTCGCGCACTTCAATTTACGCAAATAGCCGATGAAAAAGTCCGATAATGCGCGGCGGCCGCGATAAGCAATCGCCTCTTTACCGTCCCATTTCGGTCAAATGAAGTCGGCATTATCCCCGTGCCGTCGTTTTATCCCTCGAATTCGGCGGACAAAGCTCGGGGCTTCGCGAGCAATTTCTCAAAGCCCGGCGAAGATTAATCCGCGCTGCGCGCGCCGCGGTTGATTTCGAGAGGTACCCACATACGAGAGCGGCGAATCGAAGTGAGTCGCCAAGCATCGCAAAAAAAGGAGTCAAGCGCGAGAGCGACGGACGCCGCAGGAAGAAGAATGAAATCCTCGGGGGTAGCTTTATTTATGCGCATACTCTCGGCCGGGCCCCGGGCACAAAAGCCCGGGCCGAGCGGCGAAAAAAGAGGGCCAAGGTTCCCATGGACGGATCTCGTCGCTGCGGCTGCGGTGTACGTGCGCCTCGCGCGATCGGTATCTGCCGCGGGAGGGAGGGCGACCGAGAGTCCCCGAGAGCCATAGGCCGCGCGCGGGGACACGAGCCCCCGGGAGAGGGACGATTTATCGTTCGGTAAATCGTTTAGCGGCCCGATACCGCGAGGACCCTCGCGATTTCTTCATTATCCGGGGGACCTCGCGATTCGCCACGCTTTTTAGACCCGGCGAAGAATCTGCGGGCTCTGATGAGCTTCTTACGCTGACATTTTCAATTTCTTCATTCACTGGGTGGTATCACCTTTTTGCCGCTGCTGACGCTGGAGCTACTAATTGGGCTCATATAATCATTAGAAAAACTTGTAAATTTTTCATTACGTTATATGAGTGCATTTTTTTGAAAGATAATGTGAAATTAATGAACAATACGATTTCCTTTAGTAAGTTTCAATCAGTTCATAAACGACGTAATTGCTTTAAAAACTTTTTAATTTAATGAAAACTTCATCTTTAAGAATTTAAGCTCATTGAATAACCAGTTGAAATTTCAAAAGGAGCCACTTGCAACTTGCTTATGAAGCACACAACTTCATTCAATTCGGTCGATCCCCAAATCAACGACGATGCGTCAATGAAATTCCTGGTAGCAATAAAAACCGGTACTGCCGAAAAAAAGCAGCCTGAAAAATCGAAAGAAGTCATTCGACCGCAATGAACATCAATTGCCCGCCGCAACGATCCTCTCGCGATACGCCGTTGATTTAATTACGACCGCGCAATCCTTTCCTTCATAAATAAAAAAAAAAATAATAAGAAAATAAAAAAAATCCACCGCCACCTCCGGGCGTTGTATCGCGCAATTCAGCGCGAGGTCCTATAACTCACCGGCCGATAATATCGAGACAAACGCGACCGCGTCGGCTTGACCCTGTAATAACCGCGACTCTGCTCCCTATGCATGAATAATGCAGCCTCGCGCTTCGCCGGGCATAATTGAAATTAGGCGCGGAGCGCCGATAAACAATCGGCCTCGACTCCGTTATTAGCGCGCGCATCCCCCGGGTGCGCGGGGGGATGAAAATCGGCCGTTTCGATTGGTAGCGTCTTCATTACCCCTGAAGCCCCGATAAACTGTCCCTCGGACAGTGAGGTTTATGTTTGTATGCATGAGGGGGGGCACCTCTCGGGAGGTACCTCTGGGCCGGGACGCGATGATTGATCTCGGATTTGAATCGGAGGTGCTTTCGGGGCGCAATTACCGGCCGGTGATTGATTCGTGCTGTTGAAGACGCCGAGTTTAAAAAGAGATTTACTTGGCGAAATTGAATTATTTTTCCTTGCGGTGCGCGCCTTAATAAAAATGCCCGCAGTGAGTTGCCGATCCGCGCCGCTTATCGCGTGCAAGAAATGATGATTGCCGATTCTGCGGGGAGATGCGCGCTCGAGTATTGTTATTATGTACTTACTACGTTGATATGCACTGCTGTATAATATTCGCATATTTTCGTTGTTAATTTGAAAGTAATGTATCTCGATTGCAACGTTTTTTTTATCGAGATTTTTGTATAATTTAATTCGGATTGAGTAGCATCAGCGTCTTCATAAATCTTGTTAGTAATTACATCTTGAAAAAATTAGTACCGTATTTTTTAACCATCACGCATCCTAAAAGATGAGATATATACATGTATATAGAGGACAAATAATAATTTAATTAATTAGTTTTAAATGCTGAGGTAATCATTGTTGTGAATCTTAAAGGTAATCAGATTAGAAATGTTTAGATGCTCAATATCCGATATGAAAAACTCAAAAATCAAATAGCTTCTTCAGATGCAATTATACTTCTTTCAAAACTTAAGTAGATATAATTAAATTATTAATTGGTACCTGAAAGAATTGATTGATTTCTCTTAATTAGATAAACTACACCATTTGCAGTAAATTATACTTCTTTCATATTCATTAAAGGCGAAAAGTTTATTATGCGAACAAACGAAAAGGAAGTTGCGGTTTTACAAACTGCATCTGTCGCACATCAGTCACTCATCGGAATGAGCCAAAAGACACACACGCACATGCAGGAGTGCGAGATAGGGATCGAGCGAGCGATTACCGCGAGCTAATCTGGCACAGTGGTCCTGCGTGCTCGTTTCCCGATCCGCGCAGATAAAAAGCCGGGCGGTCGATCCGCATGCGGGCCGCTTAATTTTCGTAAAGGCTCGCTTATAGCCTCGCCCCGACTCTCTCTCTCCCCCCGGCCGGCTCGCGGATCCGGGGGCCTCCTCGCGGCGCGCCAGCTTTGTCTTGTAAATGAAGCCCCCGTATCCGCGCGCGCATCTCGCGGACGTTGATAGATACCGCGGGCGAGATATAGCCGGCCGGCGGCGGCCCGGGGGCGAAAACAAAAGTGCATGTGCGCGCCCGCAGGAACTGCCCCCCGCCCCCCTCCCGCTTCCGAGGCGGAGAACAACGAGACAAAAGCTTTTTCGTGACGTAACGGGTGGAGGCCGCGCCGCTCGCATTTTGTATTCCCTTCCTTTTATTAGCACGAGATTTCGCTCGCGCTGCTTTCTTTTTTTTTTTGTTTTTTAAGGTTTAAGGAGGCCTCGCCTCTTCCTCCTTTTTGTAGGAGAGCTTGGCGCGGAGAGCGACCCCCTTTGATTTTTCGGCGGCGAAAACGATATTCGACGGGAGCGCGATCAAAGCGGCGACGCGGCCGGGATGAAATCGAGAGGCCCCGATTTTTTTCGTCCGCCGGAGCTGGCCAATTACGATCGGACTCGATTCGCGGAGTGCAGGGATGCCGAGCTTTTCAGCGGTGAGCTCTTTGAGGTTCCTGCGTGTTTTTAGAATCGGGTGTCACGGTGCATTGAAGATTTTTGACGAGTTATGACTATTATTCGACGATCTATTGAAGCGGGTTTTTATAAGGATCAGAAAAATTGAAATGTACGAGTAAATTTAAACATTTTTTAGTGAAAGATTCTATTTTTCACTTGAAAGCAAGGAGATTTATTTTTCTTTAGTTTTTGCTTATATATTCACGTATATTTACGCACTTCACCCGATCTTTATCCTGTTTTTTGTTCAATAAATTATCGGTCGAAACAGCACTTATGTTCCTTAAGTGAACCGTCAATCAACCGCTCAATCCTCTCACTGTCGAACCACAAAAAAATGTGAGTTTCGCTTCATTTTTCATCCCTTTTACGAGCCGTAAAATTAAAAGAACACGCTTTTAAAAGCGCGCAGTAAATAAAGACACCTTGCATCGACGAGGTAAAAAAAACCGTAGCAGCATCATCAAACGGCCGAATTTCACTTTTCGGAATCCCAAAATACTTATGGGGAAATAACGCCCCTGCAGACAGGCGTCGGAGATACGATCGTCGCGGTAACCGGGGGAGGCGCAGGGCACCGAGCGCACAGGAGCCGCTCAAGGGGTTAGCCTGACCTCGTTTCAGGTGAAAATTGAAATTTTCGCGGCGCCAAGTTGCGGCTTCGCCCGGCCCCCTTGGCGCTGTCGCGCACCTCACCCGCCCATCGACTTGCCGACCTTGCGCCTATATCACCTTGGGTGCCGGGGGAGGGATTTTTCGGTGTCGAGGTGATTTTTCCAGTGGCTGTGTCCGCGCTTTCTACCGTTCCTAGTAATTGTGAACCTTGAAAATATGTTGAAGTTAAAGGAAGACTTTTTGAAATATGTTAATTTTGATGCTGTTGTTTCTTTACACGTGGAAATTTAAATTACTCATGCTTTTAAAAACCTTTTTTATTCTTAAAATTATGCAAATTTATATTAGTTTCCTTTGCAAAAAATTTTCAAAATTTATCTACTTATCTATGTAGTAAACAATAAACTGACGTAGAAAGGTAGAAACGACGTATTTAAAACATTTAATAAGTTAACGTATTTTCAGGTGCTAAAGATAAACAGGAAAGCTAATCGCGAAATTCCCTCAACTTTGGTGAATCCGATGATTGACTTCCGATCGAGCAGATAGAAACCACCGCTCGATACGATCAAAATTCAAAAGTTTCGCGCCTCACAGTTATACCCCGGGTGAATCCGCAAAGACCCCTTACACCTGCACTTCGGCACATTACACCTATCGCGATCTCTTGCATCCGCCTCCTACACCCAGTTCTGTTTTCCTCCGTCACCATCTCCGCGCGCAAATCCGGGATTTTTCGCAAGCGGATCTGCCTTACTCTCCGCTGGAGCCCGACAATTAGCTTCTCGCGCCGGGCCGGCACACCTACGGCGTTAACCGCCGGGTCGCCGGCTTATCGCCGCCCCCCGCGCGTGACATTAGCCGTCGCAGCGGCGCCCTGTAATCATGAGCGAGGGGGCGCGCTTCCTCCGTGCCGCTATCGGCCGCACATCTCCGGGAGGCGCCGACGCCTCGCGCGCCCAGCGCTAACGAGATAGATGCGCCCCGGCGATACCCGAGCGCCCGAAAAGTCTCGCCCCTCCCGGGCTGCAGGTAATCGCGCCCGTACCAGGCACCCGCAGAGGAAAGCTGCCGACGGATCCGGAGGTGGAGACGCCGCTTCTCCACCCTAATTGCCGGCCTCCGAAATGCTAGCGCGGCACTAGGAGGATGCGCGCCGTGCCTCTTTTTTCTTCTCTCTTCGGGCTTCGCCGGGTAGTCGGTACTTTTTACAAATGCTCCACTTCGAGTTTCTTGCATTCGGAGAAGTAAGTGGCGTTGTCGGCGCGATCGCGCGTGTGTAATTTGCAAAAACTTTTGTAAATTTTTTCTGCGGCACTTTTTGCTAGATGCACTCGGAGGAGAAAGAATTTCACAATTGCTAAACCGAGGTTATTGTGTTTCTAATATTGGACTGGATATTTTTTTTAATTTTGCACTTTCAATGTCAATTTTCAATGCGAGGTGTAAGAGATTATCCGTTAACAGTAAAATCATTTAAACCAATGACTGAAATTTTCAAAATCGCCTTTACTCAAATTTCTATCTTAACCACCTCGAAGAATCAGATAAAATTGGCGCGTACTTTATCTGCGAGTCCCGATAAGTGAAAACATCACGCCGATAGTCCATCCTGATCCAGGCGCGCTCATGAAATCCACGTCCAAGTCGAATAACACAGCCGACTCCGAAATCCCCGAGCAACACCTCCTAATTCCGTGACGCAACGGGCCGCGTCGCGATTTCCCGCCAGAATTCGGATCCTTCCCCTCCCCCTCCCGAGTGGTACTCTTTAAAGTCCGACCAAAGGCGGCGGGCTAAATGGGACCGGCAGATGCGGATTAGATAAAGGCGAGGAGGGAGCGAGAGAAGTGGGAGGGGGAGACGACGGCCGATGGCGAAAAATCTTCGATCGATATCTGTATACAACGGAGCTTCGAATTTCGCGCGCGCACGCCTATGATATTTTGCGATCGGCGAGATTTCGCGATCGGCGTCGACTTGACAAACGAGGCTCCCGGGGGAAATGCTGTTTGCTCGATAGGGGGAGATTATCGGTACTTTGCGCTGCGGCTTGCGGCTTTCTTTTTTTTATTCGAAGATTGTCTACTGCACCGGGGGATCGCTCGAGGGATCGCTTCTTTTTTTTTGCTCGTCGGAGGAAATATTGTGTTTCATCGTCAACGCGGAAAAGATTAAGGATTTTAAGGGGTATTATTGAGGGTTTTGTTACGCAAGGCTTTGGAGAAATTGTATAGGGATGCCGCGTGTACGATTATTGAAATTTATGAAAAAAATGATCGCATCAAATCTCTTACATTTATCTTCTAGCGAAAAAGGGAATTATTTAAGTTGTATAACTAGATTTTTTAATGAAGCTGCTTAAGTCTACTGGTTGAAAGCAGTAAACCAATTATTTTTACAGCACATCATAAATCTCGAGAAAATAAAGTGAAACTCGGCTGCTTCCTTTTATTCCAAGAAGCGCCAGGGCCAGTCTACATGGTCAAAGGGCGAGCGTTAAAATTGCAACGCAGTATACCGATAACAGCCCCAGTAAAAGGCAAAACCCGAAAACGACGACTTAACTGTGCCGGTCCACTCGTCTAAAAAAAACCTACTCAAACTCGGAAAATCCATCATCGTCGAGTGCGCTTAATGTCCCGGAAACGGCTCTCTCGGCCTCGTAAATTAGCCCGGACTACCGGGGAAAACGCATGGGTCGCTCGCGGACGCGCGAGTGGCGCGCGCGCGACGGCTCAATTACCGGGCGGCGCTTTCGGCCGGGCGAAGCGCCGGCGCGAGATGCGTATCGTGCACCGCCGGACCTAAGTACCAGCGCGCCGGCCGGAAAAAGTGTGCGGCGGCGACACCGTGAAAACTCAAGTGGAACGAGAGAGTTGCATGATGAATTACAGTGGCGACGGAGGCTGCGCTCCGTTGGCCGACGCCCGCAGTTTCCGGACCGGCTAAGTGCGGAAGGCAACAGGCGGAAGGCACCCTTGGCGGCCGGAGGAGAGATTTGCATCGGACTTGTTCGCAAGTTATACCGTGAAGCGGAGTGCTAATGACTTTTATATGTTTACTTCTGCTGATTTTTTGGATAAGCTTAGATCGGAAGGAATTTTTTGAATATTTGTAAAGTAGAAAAGTGCGTGAAATCGATTTTCGTATCGTTACGATCAAAAAGAAAGTTTCCATTTGGAAGAGAATTTGTTATCTCTCCGAATTAAGACTGCATGAAAAAGTTGAGAGTATTAGCAGATTTTTTTATTTTTTATTTTTTCAATTTGCAATACAATCGTCAAGTCACATGAATTTTTGAATTTCAATATCTCTGCTAATAATCATTAAAGTAAAATAAAAAAGAAAATACTTGTGTACGGAATTAGAAAACAGCTTTAAAAGACTGATTTTTATAGCGTGCAGGCAAATTAATCGTCCGTTTCCTCTTCCGCGACATAAATAATCAATTGATCCTGATCCTAACTCCAAGCATCCCAGAAAAATGGGCCTAAAAATCTTGACAAATACTCGTCCCGAGTTTACCTGTTGACTCTGGAATTGTCGCCGGATCAAACACAGCCGATCGTAATTTACAGCTAAGCGGAAGGTACGACAATACCCGCGGCCGGTGGAAATTCGCCTCCGACTAAAATAAAAAAATAAACCGAGTGAAATTCGTAACGGCACATATTTGCTTATACCGAGGGTAAACTCGGCGTACGGGGCTGTTCTCCTCCCTCCACCAGTACCCTCTCCATCCATCAGATATACCGGCGCTTTTGGCGTCGTGTGGCACAAAGGGGCGCCTCCTTAATGGGCCCGGCGACATCAGAGGCAGCTCGCCGAGCGGGTCCTAAGTACACAGGGCCGGACCGGCCCGAGGACGTCGCGGCACTCACAAAATATTGTCGCGTCGATTAACCCCACGGCGCGCGCGCGCGAGCGCACCCCGGAAAAGCGTCCTCGAGCCGCCGCGCGCCTACTACCGTTCGCGGGTTTCCGGCGGCGACGACGCTTCGCGTGTTTCCTCTCGAGTTACTTATATGCGCGCCGACGCTCTTCCGCGATGGGAAACCGGTTGCGCGCGGCGCCCCGAGTGATGCATCGACCGCTCGATCCGCCGGGGAGGAAGCGGAACGATTTTTCATCGGGAAACGCGCCTTGGGTGTACGCTTGCCCGCGAGGGGCCTATCGCGACCCTCGTTGGATTGGACTTTCTGATAGATGAATTATGACTTTCGAATTTTTTTATTTAGTTCTACTCTTCGAGGGGATCGAAATAACCATATTTTAAGAATATTAAATTACAGTTTTTAGTGATGCCTAATTATGAAATAATTTTGTTTACGTACGGGTGTTCGTGTGTAATTGACATTTTTGGTGCTGTTTTATTTCTTTATAATGCTTTTTAAAATTAAATCGATTTTTTAAAATGATATTGCTTCATTAACGCATTTTATCTTTTTATTGTCATTATGATCAAAAATCTAATTAAGGGAACGTTGATGCGCCTCAAAAAATTTAATTTCATATACCGTTATGTATTTTGACCCTTTCCTTTTTCATTTCGAGTAGCTCATCCTTACCATTTTGAAAATAATTTTTGTCAAAACACTGACACAATATAATCATCTCATAAAAATGTTTAACGCTTAATTTAATAACAAAAACGAAAAAAATGAAAAGCAAAATATTTACTCGATTGCACGATTTCATTCGGAATAAAGAAATTTTCAAGACAAGAGAGTTCGCCTTTTTCCCGCGCGCATCTTATGGGAAACGATTAATGGACCGCTGGGAGGCAGCCGCGGCCGTATCCGCTCTCTCGAATAGATATATGGCCGAGGCTACAGTAACAGCGCGTATATTAGACGTATTTTTCACATGGACACACCTACCCACGTCGCCCGGCTAAATTACTAATTTCCGAGACGTCGCTGTTTTCACCGCGAGCCAATTTTTCGGTGCTCCTTTTTTCTCCATCATGCGGTGCGCGTGCGCGCCGCCCTTTTGTTTACGGTGGATTTCGCGTCGATTTTTCAGATTTTCCCGGGGGCTGGACCTTTCTCACAGCCCCGCCGCGCCCCCCGCTCTGGCGCCGCGATGAATTTTTTTCCGTGTTTTGCCGCTCGGTTTTACGCCTTTCCATTAGCGCACGCCCAGAATGAGATATGTGCATTTTCCAGAGCCGTGAAGCTGTGGTCAACTCTTGACCGCTCGAAAAAACGTATCTGCGCACAGTGACTTTTAGCTTTGGTCGACTGATCGTCAAAGAATATTAGAGTGATGCCCGTGATGAGAAATAAGTATTGATTGTTTTTATGAGAAAAGTTTCGAAAAATTCCATGAGAGAAATTTTGTATGCAAATAAGATTCACGTAAAGCAATTTATGCAAACTAATAAAATGAACGTGTTTTTCATAAAACCTAAATCACATACGCGACCGTTTCGAACGAAAAATATTCACTGGATAAAAATGTAATAACGGCCGAATTTGACCTGTGGTACTCGGAAACCGTCGCGTCGCAAGGGATGCAAATGAGTGGCGCGCCGATATTTCTCATAGAGTCCAGTTTTGGTCGAAGCCACATCGGCGCGGAAACGTTGACTGGCCCGGCTGAAAAATCAAGTTACGAGCGGTTGAGAGAAAAATCGAGTCGCGTCCAAAACGTGCTAGACTGGTAACGCCGAACTCGTATTTCGTGCGTTTTTCTTTTCTATGATAAATTTGATGTTTGTTACGGTTATTTTTCGTACTCTACAATAATGGTTAAAAGTTTATTCAATTTCGAAGTTTATACCAACAATTTCTGCAAGGAAGTACCCGTTTGCGTTAAATACAATTATCATGAATATTTTTAATAACAGAATAGAGTAAAAAAAAGTACACAATTATTATCTTGTTTTTATGCTAATAATATTTTTAAAAAAGAATTTTTAACGTCTAAATTACAAAAAGTACTCTCCACACCCTACTCAAAAAACTTTTTATTCCATTTATTTTTTACTCCAAATACGAGAAATGGACGTCAATTAAATCGGTAAAGTTACATCACGACTCGAGAGTAAGGTCGTCCGTGATATATTAGCATGACAAAGTGCAGGCATGAGCTCGTAGTGTCGGTGCGCTCGGTCTTCTGGTTTCTTGCCACGAAAACTCGCGCCCCACTGACATGGGTAATAACCCACATGCGCGCTCGGGGTTCGGCAGGTACGCACGTTACCTGATATATACGCGCGATCGCACCGAGGGTCCTTTGCCCCAGATATACACGGTATTTTTTCTATCTCTTTGTTGCGCGTCGGGACAAAGAGCGGGACCTGCACCTATTCGGCGAAACGCTGCGATGCGCCGATAGAAGTGCTTCGAGTGTCGGTATCGTCGTTTATTTCTCTGTTCTTTCGACGGGGGAAGGTAAATTTATCGGCGTAGTAAATTTTTTTCGATTTTCGGTTTGCTGAATGAATTTTGATGACCATTACTGTATTTGGAAAAAAGTAATGTGTAATTTATGATCTGTAACTGTGACGTGAGGACTATTTTTTTAAATCTTATTGTGTTAAAAGATTTTCTGGAAATCTGAAAAGGTAATAAAAATAATTTCAAACACATAATATTTTATTAAATGCATGTATAAAAATATTACAGCAAAAAGTCGAAATCACAAAGTTGAAAACGATTTTTTCCCACAACGAGTCAAAACTTTACGTATAACCTTGCTCTGATTTTCAATCGATGATAAAACTAGAACTGGAGCTTAAGGGATCGAGAAGTGGAGTAACGGGATCGGGCTTCAAGAGCCGGAAGTTACCAATCCGGAACTCCGAATTTGGGACAGGACTAGCTCGCTGCACTTTTTTCCCTTGGATCCCCGACTCCTTTTTTTTTCTAAACCAGCGCCGATATCGTGCAACGACTTTCCACCTATATACCTGCGGGCTTTCCGTGACCTCCGGCGAGGATCTTCCTGCCCTCGAGTGAGAGCGGGAGAAAAAAAGGAACCGAGGGACAATGGAGCGTCGATCCGGATCCAAGGGGTGACGCCGGGGACCCCCCGATAGAAGAAAAAGTCGATTTTCTGCGCGCGATTTCAAGGTCCTTCCGCCGCCCCTCTCGCCTTTGATTCGAATTAGCACCGTGAAGGCGCGATGGATTTCGCCGTTTGTCCGCGCAGGAGTGATGATCGTCGCTAACGCGGCCTTTTTTCACTTTTTTTTTGTTGTTTTGGGGTTCCTTTTTTCCGGATGTGAGTTACGGGCTTGATATTTAAATTGAATAGTTCACTGCTCCGGAAGAAAGACATAAATTTTCGCACGTTAATTATTTTAACGTGTGTAATATTTCGATTATTTAAATAAACTTTTTTTTTATTTTTTCATCCAAGTATAAGGGTAAATCCTTTCAAACTGTTTTGTCACAATAAATCATTTGTATTGCTTAACGTATTATATGCAATAATATTTAAAGTGTGATATCAATTTTTCTAACAACTATAAATTAAAAAACAAAAGAAAGAAAAAAATGTGAAAAATTAGAGGAATTTCGAAAAGGCATCAGTCAACAGACGCTGGTCGCGTGGACCGTAACCCACATATGACACGCGCAAGTGTCCCGCGTGCGTATAGGAAGCCTTTTTCGGCCGGGGCACGTTTTCATGGTCCTTGGGCTCGACCCTCAGCGCGCCGCAGATGTTCCGAGGAGGCTTTCTCCCTCCCTCTCATTCTTACACTCTGCGCCGCTCGCTCACTCTTTCGCCTCCGTATTCGATTTCTCGGCCGCGACGTATACATTGTCGTCTTAATGTATCCGCGGGTGTGGATTACTTGCCACCAGTTGATACCCGAACAGTAGCTGCCTCGCGGTCTCCGGCCTCAAGCGTTCGCGGTCCAAGTGCTTTTCCATTCTTTTTATTTCGCTCCCTGTGGTGCAAATGAGCTGCGGCAATGCGACGGAACTTATCATTTCGTACATTTTAAAAGATCGATTATGTCTAAAAAAATTTACCTTTTTCTTTTTCTTTTCGATGAAATCGGTTACTAAATTTTCTTATTATGAAACAATCGGATGCAGCCCAATCCTTTAATACAGTCTACATATATTTACGATTTTCTATACTTAAAAAAATGTTAACGGCGATCGGGAATTTAAAAATAATTATCCGCTTGATTAACGAAAAAGGCGTCCTCGCACACCGGTATTTCGTAGGCCAATTTATATTGGGGTTTCACACCTCAAGGTCGGTGCCGATCAGTCACGGGTCGTCCCGATAATTTCGAGCCCCGGCCTCGTCCCGCTCGCGCCTGCTAATAACCCATAATGATAATTTAATAACCCCGTCGATGGTGGTACGAGGCGGAGGCGCCGGGAGACCCCCGGAAAAGCAACACGTGAAATATCGCGGCCGATAAGTCAATTGTCCGGCGGCCAGCGTGTGCGGTCCGGCGGATCGAATCGCGCCCGCGCGGCTCCCTAAGAAATTTCGCCGGCTCGATTTTCCGCCGATTCGCCAATTCGCTCTGCGCGCCCCGCACCCCGCCTACAGATCCGGCCGGCATCTGTCACCCCGGCAATTCTCGCCTGCAGCAGGCGGCTCTCTCTCTCTCGTCTAGCGTTACTCTCCGGGAAAGCGGAGAAAATTTACGGGCTTTTCGCAGTGATGTGTGGTGGGCCGGCCCGATCGTCGCTCTATACGGGCCTTCGTGTGGGGTTGCGCTTTCACGCCTCCGATTTGTTGCCGATCGGCAATTAGCGCGGAATGACGGTTCTGCGGTTGGTCCCGCTTCCCGTGTTATTGTTTGCTTTATTGTGCACGCGTTGCTTTTGTAATATCGAGTTGCGAAGTGTGTCGCTATTTTTCTATTGTCGCTGCCTTGGAATGCCGTAAATTTGTGTCAATTTGTAATGCGTAACATTTCTTTGTAAAATAGCCTTTAAATTGCCGATTAAACTTTTTTTAACAAAGCGTCTAAATATAACTAGCCGCTCAAATTTATCGCGGAAGTGAAGCTTTTGTTAAGTAAACAAAATAATTCTGCAATTTATCGATATTATAATCACATATTAGGTACTAGATATCAAAAGAATAATTTTTTTATAATAAATTAATTTTAGTAGTGAGTCGAAACGTACGTCTACTATTTCCTTTCCCAAAAATCAATAAATTAAAAAGAAAGGGAAAAATGTTGTCGAGCACGTGGGTCTCCGTCAGCATGTGCGATCGAGCTGTGCGGCAGATGATCGATAAACGCAGATCCACGAAGGAAGTCGCGCCGGGGGACTTAGTAACAGGCCGTTGCCTCGGGGACTCTGGCTGCCTCCCTCGTCGGGGCCCGTCGCGCGCTCGCGACACGACTCTCGGGGATTACCGCACGGGGCACGCGCGCTCATCCCTTGATCGTCATCTTTACGGGTTTTCGGAAAAGAAGAGAACGGAGGGGGAGAAAAAACGGGATAAGCTGGTGGAACGCGACGGTTGAAAGTCGCCACGAGTTATAGGGGGGAAGGATGAGGATGAGCCTTCGGGGCTTTAGTCGGGGAAAGATATATGCGCGACTCCGTACTAATTTCTTCTTTTCCAATTTCAACGGAATGTCACTTTGAGACGCTTACCTCCAATTTCATACAGGCGCTTCTTGAAAATTTATATATATACCGTCAGCAATGTTCGTGCGAAATCAGTTCATTTATTAGAAAAAAACCTTAAAAACTAATTTAAAACTAACAATGGAATAAAAAAGCTGCATGTAATATTTAAGGATATAAGAATGGTTTAACAATTTAAGTTTTTTATTTATTATTTAAGTACTTTTAGCAGAGTGCAGTTGCAGTATATA
The DNA here is from genome assembly GCA_900480045.1 of Eurytoma adleriae. Classification (NCBI taxonomy): domain Eukaryota; kingdom Metazoa; phylum Arthropoda; class Insecta; order Hymenoptera; family Eurytomidae; genus Eurytoma; species Eurytoma adleriae. The sequence continues at coordinate 69,010 of UXGC01000469.1, forward strand.
TATTTTTACCACTTACTGTATTTTTTACGAATCTATATATTTTTTAGTTCTTTATAATAAACTTTTTTTTAAATTATAAAATGCTAATTGTTATTTTATGCAAATCAATATTGTATGTATTTATTTAAAGAAGTTTACTCATCCAGCCAGGAGGGAACTCAAGCAACTTTAAATTCGACGCGAAAACCGGTACTGGAAACAATACCGCGTAAAACTACATTCAGCGGGAGGGTCTAAATATTTAAGTACTCTTCAATGTAGCATCCGTTTGAAAAAAAAGTCGGTAAATTAACAAGCTCCCGCGGGAACCGCCGCTAATTCGCAGGGCAAAAAGCGGGCGAGGCTCCGCGGCGCGTGAAAAGCGCCGAGAAGAATGAGGGAAAGCAAAGCCGAGAGAGGTGTAGCGAGTACCTGCACAAGAAAAATCTGCATCACAAGGAAGGCTCGCGCGCGCGAGGCCCTCATTAAGGTCGGGCGCTTCCCTTGAACCTGCGCCGCTCATTGTCATTACGATTGCGCGCGGCCCTCCTCCGAAAAATTAGATGCGCGCATGCGCGCGTCGGGGGAGAGCCCGGCGTATCCACTTACTCGCGGTGCATCGCGAGGCCCATTCGAGCCAAGTCGCCCGGATAATTTGAAAGCGATCTCCCGTCTCTGTCCCGCAGGCGGCGGACAGCTGCCTCTGCCTTACGCGTAAAATATATTCACCGACTGGTCCTTTCTGCCTTCGAGCGGCTCTCTTTCACTTGCCTCGCGCGTAAGCACGCCGGCTCGCTTTTTTTCAGGACGCATCTCGCGCGCGCCGCGCGCCGCGAGCGAAAGCGATACGTTTGAATGACTGGAGAAAAAATAGGTTTTCGGACGGGTTCGGCCATTGTTTTACTACTTTTTTGTATGGCTTTTCGAGGGCGCGATCCCTTTTTTTTACGACCCCGTGAAAGACGTTTGCAAATTCGCTCCTTCGCCTTTCAGCCTTTCTTCATTTCATGAATAAATTATTTAATTGTTTTTACACTTTCTTTGGTGTTAAACATTTATTTCAAATTTTTTACATTTTTTTCTAGAATATTATTAAAATTTACGCTAATTTTTATTTCATTTTACAAAATTTATTGTGTTAAATCACATTTAAAATTTTGTATGAAGTAAGTTGTATGAAGTAAGAAATGAATCTGAGTTATTGTTATTAAAATTTTATTTGCAGTTTTCGAATATCATTTACATACGAAGTAAATAAAAAAATTGCAACAAATAGCAAATTTTTCAATTCTTTTTTTTCCGAATAATGAATAATGAATCGGCAATCCCCGGCAGTTTCGTAAAATCTGTAGAGAATCTCGCAAAAGGAGTGCGTCACCCGAGGAGGACTTCGAATTCCCGATGGATCGTCGTTATCCAAACAATCCGGACTCCCCTCTTCATTTTTCACTTAGAGACAGCGTCGACTCAATCACAATACGGGCGTCCGGCCGGCGACAGCCGTCGCGTGTCTGCGATCCTGACGACGATATATGGCCGCCCGCAGGGCGGCATCTCGCGCGCGCACTTGCGACGGTTTAAAATGCGAGCGACGATCCCGTGGCGCAGTTGCGGCGGGAAAACTGCCCTACGCGCGGCACATACCTTACCGACAATTCGCGCGAACCCGGAGCTGCTGGTTTACCGTTTTTCCTGACTCCGGGATTATCTCGATCATCTTGGGGCTTCTTCTCGGTTTGTCCGAAGGTGTAAGTTTCCTCACGTTTCCAAGTTTGCGGAAGTTTTTTCTCTCAAGGTCGTCGGCCGACGTCGTAAAGTAACCGGTGCTGCGCTATTTTGACATTTAGAATGTCAATTGGTCAAACCGTTTTTCTATTTCGTTTTGAGCGATACTTTTCTTGTCCAGTAAATAGTAGATATATGAATTCTTTTTTCGCTGCTCCCTATTAAATATTTTCAATTTAATTTATTCTTTAAAATTTATATTTGGTAATGTGATTCGTTTTACTGAAAAATCGTTTTTGAAAAACGTTGAAAAATCTTTAACACTAGAAACAGCTTCTTCTTGAAAAGCTGCGTCATTTTCAGTAACTTATTAGACTTTAAAACGGACCTCACGTCCCTTCATAAAATTAAAAAATCAGTCAATTTAAGGTCATCTTAGCCTCGTCTGGAGGCACCAGGAATGACCAACTAACCACAGAGTTCGCGGAAATTCCCGTCAAAACGGCTTGGAATGATGCATCCGTCTTCGCCTCGGTCTTCGCTGCATAATGAAGTCGTCCCTCGGCGCTACGTGAGCCTTTTCTCCCCGGTGGTAATTTGCACAAAATTACGGTGGCGCTTGAGGCTTTCCCTTATCTGATGTACACCCCGCATAGGTTGTAAATTTTAGTCGCGCGTGCACCTCTTTACGAAAATAGTTTTTTTTAGTCGGGGAGGTTTGCGGAAGGAGCTGCTCGCCGCCGTAAAGAAGCGACAAAACAGTTACATTTGCCGAACATGAGACCAGTGTTCGCGCCCGGCGAACCGATCACGATCGCATTTTGAATACTGAAAACTTGTTTTTGTCCGCCGTCTCGTTTCCTTTTTTTCTCGAGTTACACCGCGTTGCATGTGTTTCTCGAATCTACGCAAAATCTGAATAAACGGTAGTGTGACGCTTCCAAAACGATTAAAGCGATTAGATTTTATCGCGCAAGAGAATTGAATATAAATGAAAAAGATATTTTCCAAATAAACAACACTTGTCTATTGAAGCGGAAGTGTACAAACTTCTATCTCTCCCTCTAAAAAGAATTCAAAGTGAAAAATGAAAGTGTACAAACGTTCCATCAGGTCCGAGTTACAAATCCCATGTAAAGTTTCACCAGCAAAGTGAACTTCGCAGCGGGGGCGACGGAAGGATCGCTTTGCACTGGTCCATCGCAGTTCGACATCTACTAATCCCCCCCGGGCAAAATCCGGCCGGTAGACAAATGGAATAGGCGCGGGCGGCACCTCGGGGGCGTCGGGCGACTTCCCCCCGTCGCGCGCCTCCGAAAAAAGACACGAAAGGAACATTAGCGCGCGATAAACACGGAGCAAACATCGGGCGACCCCCACCCGCGCTTATCCGTCGCGCGCGCGCGATATTCCCCGCGCGATGCCGCCCGATAATGGAAACACGTAAACGCGCTTCCTGTGCGCGCGCACAAGGGGCGCCTTTCTTCGGCCACGCTCCTCGCGCGCGATGACGGCGCGCGTCTTCTCTCTCGCTTTTTTTTTCTCTCTTCCTCCGGAAAGGTGGACTAATAGCGCGCGTCCGGGTGTGAATGAAAAGCGTGTATCACCATCGGGGATCGGTGATTTCACGAAGATTTATGGATGATGCGGGGATTTCACGGAGACAATGGCGCGACGCGCATTAGTACGTTTAAACGCTGGACAAACATGAGTTTCCTTCGAGTTTTTTTTTCTTGCATGACTGAGGATGCTCGATTGTTGGAAGGCGGCTGGAGGGAAAAGCAAATATTTTTTAATATTCCTTTAATAATTTATGATCCATTTTACTTTATGTATAAAATTTGTTGTACAATTTTTTACGGACGTTCTTAAAAAAAGTTGCTTCGAAGTATAGAGTAGTAAAATATACGCCTTAAAAAGTCACGTGTAAGAAATGTAAAGGATAGACCGGGTGAGATAGAGTTGGAGTGCCACGCGCCGGCTCGAGGCTCCGCGCGCGCGATATAATGCCCGTGTACTTTGATACGGTGCGAGGAGGCGAGTCTTTTATAGAGGACTGAGCTTTGTGCCATTCGACGCTCTTCTGTTGATCCGAGGCTTTATTTTTCCACCTGAAGAAAGAGCCTTTGTCGCGCTGTCGCGAATAAACGTCCATTCAGAATGTCCCGCGCACGGATTCAACTGCGCTCATTGTTAATCTCACCGTAATGACGAAAACTTTTTCGGTTACGCGCTTGACTAATTTCTGTAAACTTTTTTAATATTAAACTTTTAGCCAAATTGTTAATAATGACCCATGCTATATCTAAGTTATTAATTTTTACGGCTTTTGCTTATTATGTAATAAAAAAATGAAATAATTAATGAGTAATATAATTAGTATGTAATACAATTCCAGAACTTTTTGTTGGTAATAACACATTTAACGGAGGTATCAATATCAAGTAATAGAAATTAAATTGTATACGTTTACATCGCGTAATGGTCTTGTAATTAAGTGCAATATAAGAAGCGAAGTAGAACTAAAAGTTTGCACATGATAAAAACTCGCCGCGATTTCCTGTTATGAATGAGAAGTTGCAAAAAAGTGATTCTTAGTAACACGATCATTTTCACAATTTATTAGGTATAAGCAGTAATCAGTCGATTTTCACCGCCTTTATCCGCTTTGTAGCGCAATCCGACGTCTAATTAATTCGTTATGTGTTACATAAGAAACTTTCATCCACACGTTGTGTATTATTTACCTGGTTTGTTGTTTTTTATATTTATTTTATCAAATTATTAAAAAATTTAAAGATATACGCATTGCACATATTTGAAAGGAAAGATCATTTGTTTTGATAGGCTTTTCAAATATCAGATGGAATAAAAGAAAGCATTTTTAGTCGTCCTAAACAATTTTTTAACGGAATCGATAAAAAAAGTTCCTTCTCAATATAAATTCAAATTAAATTGGTTTCCAAGTTTTTTACGAGTTCCTCAGATTACACCGGCGTGGACCTCCGGGGGCTCGCGGAGGAAGAATGGATTCGGCGCGGTCCGCATCGCGGGCCACTTACTGCCTCCTTTTTTGCCTATAACATCTCAATTATCCGGCGGATCATGAATAATCTCGCGGCGGTGATTTTTTACCGGGCTTTCGTTTCCTTTTTTTTCTCCGCTCGCCGATCGGTACAATGGAAGGACGAGGCGGGAGGGGTACGAAAAAAAAACGCAGAAGGAAGAAGGAAGGAGAGGAGAGGCGAGCCGCAGCCTCGCTCGATTCGTCGCGGTATTAGCCCCCTGTTATCCTTCTTTCTCCTCGTTGCCGCCGTGCTGCGCGCGCCTCCGAACCGCGAAGTCGCGCTCGATTATTCGGACTACCGAACTTGCGATTCTTAAGGTGCCTCCGCATTGTGCCGCTCCTTTATTTTTCACCAGCGGCGGAGCTCTCTTTTGTGGCTCGCCCGAGATCAGGTGTGCTCTCGAGATAAACAGTTTTCTGCGAAGCCTCAACAATATCAGTTTTATTTTCTTCGAGGATTCGAGAAAGCATTTAACGAGCGCTTTTAAGTTGAATTAAAAGTTCATTTACTTTATTTTACAAGTTTTAATCTCTTTAGATATACAATTATTTCGAATTAATGCACGATATTTCAGTAACATTTTAAAATATTTTAATTATCTCTCTCAATTAAAATTTACTTAATTGAAAATGTTATTGTTAATTTTTATTTAAATTATCTTGAATTTACTTATTTTATTTTAAGCCATTTTTCTCACAGCTAATCTTCGTGAAATTCTTCGATGATTTTTCTGCAAAATAATTATCAAAATGTTTAAAAAAAATAAAATTTTTGATCCGAAGGCGCTCGGTGCACCTGAAAGATCTCCGGCACAAGATCACCTTGAAGACGCAACGGGGGGACCCCCGCGAGAGGTGCGCGCGCGCGGTTTCACGCTCGGCCGCGTCCGTTTTTCCTCGGCACTGTTGCGCGCGACGCCTCCGGGAGAAAAAACGCGGGGGAAATAATCGAGCGGCGCGGGGGTTCCGGACCATCGGACCGTGGACGAGCTCGCCCGCCAAACCAAACTAGGAGGCGGTCCTTTGTCCTCCGCGGCTTTATCGCGCCGCGCTCTCTCTCCGCATTTACCTGTACAAGCGACGGCGGCTCCTTTCCTTTTTTTCCGACGGACCACTTTGCTCGACATTACACGCTCCCGGGGCGAATTTTAACGGAGGAGGCGCTGAGATTTCTTTCCGCCTTTTTTTTCGCGTCCCGGCACGGGCTCGACGATTCAATTTTCGAATTGGATTTTCCTTACGACTCTGTTGTTCCGAGCTGCGTCATTGAAAGTAAATAATGGCTGCGATTAAAGGTTGCGGGTGGTACTGGAAGTTTGAAGCGAATTGCAGAACTTTTAATTTATTTTTTATTGAATTTTTTATTTTGCGAGTTCCATTTTTTAAAATATTGTATAATAAAGCTAGATTGATTTATTTACCTTCTTTTTGAAAGATAACGTCTTGAAACGAAGACGTCACCTTGATTGCAAGGTGGTTAGCCCGAAAAAGTTCGGTAACTCGTTGCGTAAAAATAACGGAACCAAATTGAGTCAACCAAATCGATCAAAGTTTCGGCCAAAATAACCTGTAAGACGAACATGACGTAAGTTAATGAGTTTGTATATATAATAAATAAAAAAGAACCTTTACCAACCGAAATATAATTAAACTACCTCATTGAATAAAACGTGCGGTCGAAATTTTATTTTTTCTTTAAAAAAAATAGACCTTTTCTTCTCCTCCAATTAAAAAATTTAAAGTAAATGAAGAAAAACAAAATCTCGCAGGCACGGCAGCCCAAGAAAATCGAATCCTAATGAAAAGCTCAAAAGTGCCATCGACTCCCTCGAAAGAGCACTTACTTTTTTTCTCGACGCGTACACCGGCGCGACGAGCGGAGCGTGTCGGGCGGCGCGCGAGCGGCACGGGCCCAGCGCGCGCGCGATCACCTGCCGCCTCTGCGCCGCGCAGCCTGATTTGTAAATCATGTCCGCGTCGCGTGCTGCCCGGGCAGCGCGCCAATCGCCGGCGGGCCGCGTGCAAAAAACCCTCGATTTTCTTTGTTTTTGCGCGGGGCGACCGGCGCACCCTCCCGCCGCCTCCTCTTTTTTTTTTAAATCCTTATTTCGCCGCACGACGAGGAGGCCGTTCATTTTCGTGATTCGGCCGGTTTTTCGCGAGCGCGCGCTTTCGGCCGGCGGTCTCGTTTGTTTTTGGCCATATTTAATTTGGTAGGGTGTCATTACCCCCCGACGGCACTCGACTTTCTTTAGGCGATGCGAAATTTTTTATCGCGAGATCGTTACTGTAAAGTGACCGGCAATCGCGCCCTTCTAATGTAACTTCTTTTACTTTTGGATGCGCAAAAATAAGCGGGGATAAGTAAGAATTATGTGGAGTGTTTTCATTAACCACAAATATATCTTACTGAGAGAATTTTTGAAACGTAATTGTAAATTTATATTTGTATTTGCTGGTGTTAAAACGATTGTTCATTTTAAAAACGATACTATCTAATTGTTTTTCATTGTTCATTTAAATAAATAATAAATATATTTCTTAGTTTGAATTACAAAAAAAAGAAAAAAAATAATCAAAATTAATACAACTGTTTGATTCTGTACTAAAGCTATTACGTTACTGCATAAAGTGTAGTTTTAATGACAGATCCCCAAGAATATAATTCCAGTGCTGCCTAAATATTTAAAAACATTATATAATTTGCGTAAGAACGTTGCAAATTTCCTGTTGGGCAAATTGCGCCTTAAAATTCGTTCTGTGAAGCGACGACTTGAGCATCGAGTGTCGTGACTTCCATGCGGTAGCCGAAAGGCTTTCCACCCGGTAATTACTGGTGTTTCGAAAACGAAATTACATACAAAGTCATGAACATTTGCTCAATTAGTTTTAATGCTAAAATTCAGCCCTTCGAGACATGTTCGACGTACACTTTTTTAACAGCGACTAAACACACGTTATTCCCTCTGTGTTTACCTGGTCACTGATCCCGAATCCGAAGTTGACATCTTCAACGCATAAAAATCTTTTGTACCTTAACAGTATTCTTTCTCATGAACAAATTTAATTTCTAATAAACGCGAAGTCTTTTATTGCTAGAATTTCGCAATTTTACGACCCCCAATAAAAAATTACTATCGTCATCATCGAGAAAAAAATTCTTGACACCTTTTTACCGTACCTCGCCCTTAAACGACTAACCGGAATTTGACGAACTAATCCAGTTGGTCGCGCGAGGTCCGATCGTAAAGAACTATCCCTGGCCGCGGCGTCGTTCCGAGGCGTTTCTACGGCGCTTCCCGTATTTCGCCGAGCGCAATTACATCCCCTCGGCCCGGCGGCTCAAATAACAAAGCCCGAGAGCCGTTCAAATACAAAGTCGGCCGCTGGGCCCTCGCGACCATTCAATTTTCAAGGCGCGAGCCGAGATAATAGCAAACGCGTCGTCCTGCGGGGCCGTAAAACGCGGTTCATTTTTCTCGCCCGGGCCTCGACCGCAGCCCCGGCGAGGTGATACTTGGCAAATATTTCTCTTTTTTTTTGTCGAAAAAACCGCGCGCTTTTTTCGGAATGGATGCCTATCTTGTTTATTTGTTTGAGCGGAGGTGGGAAGTATCGCGCTTCGGCGGTGACGTTCGCAAAGTGGCGTTTGAGGTGTATCTGCCGAAGGTTTGTCCGTTTTGGAAATTTTTTTGGGCTGGTTCGTAACAATATTTGACGAAAATATCGGTTTTAGGTGTAGAAAAAGCAATTTAAGCTATCCAAAATAAACAATCGATATTTAGAAGCTGAACAACGTTTTCCTCGACGTTTTTTCTACGTAATAGTATCGGAGTTTCTTTTTAAGCTGCAAATTACAAAAATTTGATTTAAAAATCATAAAATTTTGATAAAAATTACACAAATTTGACAATAAACTAAAAAGTGCTTTTAGTAATTAGTTAGAAGGGACTTGCCTGAAGCATTAAAGGAGCAATCTGTAAAGTGCGAGAAAGGCATGACTTTCTAAATTTAGGTTTACAGCCCGAGATCGGTTCGGCCGCGGACCTCGGCGCGGGCATCGGGGGAGCGTAAAATGATTTTTTCATCCGGTGCGTGCCCACGAGAGTCGATCGTAAACCCGCTCGTTTTTCTCTCCTTCGCCTGCAGTCCTCGTTTTTTTTCCAACCATTGCATTGTTACGTTTTCAGGCCCTCTCGGCTTCACTGTGCCTCGGCGTTTTGCAAAATTGCGCGCACGCGCGCGCGAGCCGTTGCAAATTGCGCGACGTAATTGATACTTCGCGGCGGTTAGCGGCATTCGCAAGAGCAACGGAGGGATGCTGCACCCGGTAATGAGGCCCTGAAATTTCGGAATTCCGGAAAACAATCGGTAGCGAGGATAATATTTTAACCATTCGAGCGATCCGCCGCTCTTTTCTTGCCTCGTTATCAAATGTCAGTAGCCTCGGGGATATTACGTGCGATGTAATTGATTTATTTGAGAGTAACGGAGAACATTCTTTTCTTTTTTTTTTTAAGTGGAAATAAATTTGAAGCTTGACAAGATAATATATATTATGAAAATATTTCCAAAAGAAAGATAATTTCAAAGTGATTATCATGTTGCGTATTTTTTGGAATTTTTTTGTTTGCGGCAAAGAAGAGAGGTGAGTGATAAATTGGTAAACGGTAATATGATAATAGCATCGATCAAGGTAGAAAATGCCATTCAAGCGTACGCCCGGCGTTGACACATTCTTACGTAAAAATGCAAATTTCGAAAAGTGAATTTTGTCGCGTGACACTTTCGAATCGCGTGCATCGTAATTTTACAGAGGCATGCGAAATTCCGAAAGCCATCGATTCAAGCAACTTAATTTTTACAAAAAGAAAAAGCAATTTTGTTTTGCTTTCGTAAAAAACGCGTAAAAAAATTGAACCCATTGTAACGTACGTACCCAGACTGTAACGTACGTAACCAGATTTTTAAATAAATAAGATTAAAAAAAAATAATCTTCATAGTTTATGCATTCCAGAATTTTATTTGAATAATCTTCCGTTTTTTTCAAAAAGGGTGGTGGGTAAAATTACAATAACAAGACGCGACGATCGGTGGCGCGCCTATTCCCTCATTAGCATGAGCCGACGCGCGGGAGCGAAAAAAAGGGCAGCCTTGCAGAAAAAAGCCGGAAGCCGAGAGAGTGCCGGAAAAAAGGGGGGAAAAAATCGCGGTCCCCCTGCAGGAGGGAAAGTTTTGTGTATACGGGCTGCGTGTCGCGCGCCGTAAAAGTGCCATATGCCGCGGCGGCGCACCAGACTTTGAATTTCGGGCGCAACAAGCATGTAATTAGGAAACCCACTGCGCGCGCTTTACATGCCGACAAACGAAAATTTCGGTAAACAGAAGTTCCTTTTTTTTCTACGCCGCCCCGATTTGTCGAGATAATCATAATAATTTATGGGATATAAATTTTTTCCCCCGTAAATTATATTTTTTTTATATCCCATAAAATAATGGAGGCATGTTTGCTAATCGTGTTCTGTAGGAAATTTTTTTCTTCAACAAATTAGTTGATTTGTTTATTTAAATAACGAGTTATATTTCGAAGTAATTCAAAAAAATTATACTTAAAAGAAATTAGTCTGACAGTATTGTGATGTACTTGTGCATTTCAATTTTTAAAATAAAATAATAATATTGGCACTAAAAATGTATAATAAATAAATTTTAGAAAATATCAAGACATAAAATCACAGTATTCTGCATAAGTTCTATACAAAGTCATTAAATAAGCATCGGAAAGGATTGAAATCGGGAAAAAAGTACTCGAAAAGAGGTAAAGGAAGAATAACAAAAGGTGAAAAGGTATCCGGGTGCACTCGGATCCGGAAGTGTCCGGAAAAATCTTGGCTCGCGTGCACATGTCTCCTGCGGCTCGCTCATCCCCTCCGCTCCGGCGCTCGCGCCGCTCCATTAGGCATAGAGCGGCCGCACGTGGGTGTTCGCCTTTTCCAGCTAGTGCAGCTCCGGAAAGTCCCCCATTGTCCCCGGCGTGACAAAAGGGGATCGCGCGGATCCGCCACTCTACCCCTTTCACCGCGACTCCTCTCCCCTCCCCCTCTCCAGCCATTGAAGGACCGGGCGATCCTTCACAAGGTGCGGCTTTCCCGGTGCAAAAAAAAAAGGAGAAGAAGAAGGGCTGCGCCGGCAGAGAAAGGGGATCGCGCGCGCACACCCACACGTGGAAAATCGGGAGTGAAAGGGGAGAGCGAGCGCGTGCCAAAATTTTACCTGCGAAATAAGGTGGGGGAGTCCGGCGCGAGCAGCTGCGCTCGATACTCATCGGGCCCCGGTCTACGTCTCATTCACGCGTGTGTGCCTACACGTCCGTCTGTTTGTGCCGCCGTCCGGGGAAAGGGTTGATGGGGGGATGATTTTGCATTTTTCACGGCGGCGGAAAAAGAAGGGGTTACGCTCTCTCTCCTCCCTTTCTTTTTTTCCCTCTCTCGAACTGCGCCGAGATCGCGCGTATCCATTCCGGCGGCTCGCGCGCGCGCGGGTGGATAATGGCGCTTTTGAGGCACTCGCTCTCTGCCTTCGAGCGTACCTGAGATTTTCGGCCCGGGCAGCTGTACGATGATTGAATTTATCGGCTGCGCGAGGCTCTCTCTCTCCCTCCTCTACCCTTTTTTCTTGTCCGCCCGCGCGCACAATGCGCGTATTCAAATTTCCTCGATGATCGACTGCAGAATGAATGGTGACGAGTGCCCGTACTTTTTATTATCGAGCTTCTGAGGTGGAAAGGAGTATCGGTGGATTTGGATTTTTTCTGAAATACGTTTTAGGGTTATAAACGTTTGACAGATGAGAAACGAAAGGGTTTCTTTTTTCACTTCATTAATAATTTTTCGGTATTATGCTTTTATTTTAATAAAATGTTTACTTCAAAATTAATATCTATTATTGAAATTATTTGATAATAAACAGGAAACTATAAAAAATTTCTAGAACCATGTAAAAATACCTTCCACAAAATTTTTTATAAATTCAAACAATGAAAAGATGTATATGGAAGACTTTTGTGACAAATATCCACCTTGAAAATTGTTGACAGCCGGGAGGGGATCATCCGTTCGCGCTCTCCGCAAGCCTTGACGATTTCTCGAAATCCCCGAAAGAGATAAATCGAGCGACATTTTTCAGCATGGCCCTCGCCTCGGCGCGCGGCGATACGCGCAGTGTGTACAGACGCGCGGGGGTGGACGCAGCTGGCGGCGCGTGGCCGAGGCGGAGCCAATGCACGCGCCCGCCTAAGTACCCCTCCGGCGACAAACACTGATAGTTTTCTTGGATTTTTGATTAGCTCCGCTGTATCGCGCCTTGTCTACTCGGCGTTTTGCTCCTTTCCCCTGGAAAACATAATTTCTTCCTGGTGTTGAGTTTGAATTTTGAATTTTACTTTCGAGGATGAAGAAGAATAAAAAACAAAAAGCAAAATGAGTTTCGTATCACAATATATGAAATCAAATATGTAAAGGTAAACAGTGAGGTATAAAAAATCATGTCAATCATTATCATATTATAAATATTAAGTACTTAATAAAAAATTAAATTAAAAAAAATCTTGTAACTTGAAAAAATATAGAATTGACATTTCACTTATTAATATTTTTACGATTCAAGACACCTATATGAAAAATCGTACTTAAAAAATTGCTGTAAGATATATCGGTTTTATTCAAATATTTTTTCAGCAGCTGTAAGTGAATATGATTCGTATCGCTAATTTTCTAAATTATACCTGTTGACTCATAGCGCGTTAAATTCAATCTTTCATTCCCCGCGTTACCGAGTGGAGGGACATTACGCGATTAAATCGATATCGTCGAACAACATCGAGAAACTCAGCGTCGATGCCAATCTACCCCACTCCAAACAAAGTTCCTAACGATACTTACTCCGCGTCGTACAACAAAAAAGGAATCTATCAAAATCCACGCGGATAACATCTCCGATACCCGCACGCCCCGGCGAAAAAAAACGACCGACGAAAAAGCAAGTGTAATTACACGTTCGTGCGCTCGCGCATCGCTTCTTTAATCTAATCCGGCGCATGAAATTCCTACTTGCGCACTTCCAAAAATTATAAACGAAGCGCCGGGGAGAGAGAGAGGGGGAGGCCCTGCCCGGCAAAAGGCGGTAATTACCCGCGTCGGGCCGGCTCCTAATTCCCCCTGCCCGCGCGCGCGCTCTTCGCCGAATCGCGCGACTCCACCCTTAAGGGCTAATAACACGTTTGCGCGGGATTCGCGTTTAGGGCTGGCCCCGGTGCTATTCTCTTTTTTTCCCCGAAAAGCCACGAGCAAAGGGTTGCGCGCGAGCCACCGGTAGCCTGCGTTGATAGATCGCTTCCTCGCGCGTGCTACTATTATCGGCGCGATTCTATAACGGCATAAATCTCGCGGCGACGCGCCGCGCACGTTCCTCGGGCTTAGAGGGGGAGCGGGTTAATCGCTCGCTCGGGAGGGGGGTTTAATTGAATGGCAACCGGTGTGGCTGTCGTCGGGTCCTCGCGCGCCTTGATTGCTGCCAGGATTGAAAGCCCGCGCCTGCCATTAAATTAGAACGAACGAGTTAAAAGCGGCCATTCGAGCCGTTGATCGTCGAAATTTTAGCGCTCTACCCTTTCGCTGACAGGAGAATAAGATAAATATTTGAAGGATGGATCCTACCTATACGGAAAAAGTTTTCAAAATGTTATTCTTTTTACCGGGATGCGTATACCTATACGTAGGTAACTTGATTTCGCCTTCTGAAACGGTAGACACTCGGCACCTAATAGAAGCGAAAGGTTGTAGACAGTACGTGAATCAATAGGAGGCACTTGAAGGAAAAAACCGGTTTTTCGCTAACATAGTTTCGGCGAGTGCCTCAGGAAACTGTGAAACACGGTGTATACGCGGCGACACGTGCGCAGAGGCAGCAGGGCGGCCGATGTTTGCCGAAACGCGAGTTTATTTACGCGCATATACAAATACGAAAGCGCGCACCTGGTTTGTAGGCAGTCGGCGCACCCCCGTCGGCTCCCCCCTTTCTCTTCTCTTCTCGAACGATCCACCCGTCCGAGCGCGCTTCCTCTTTCTGGATAGCGTATTTCGATGAGTTACGCTCCTGAGCTCATGCTAAGTGCTGCGATTACTGCAAATTACTAGCGATACTCAAATGAATTGCGTTGTTTACCCGACGATTGAGTTGTAATTTACGCGTTCGGTATGTTTTGAATGTAGTCTCGTTTGATGATTGCGTGAGTTGCGCGTCAAAATACATTTTTTAAATTCCTTCCTTTTGAATAACATTATTCTACGATGTAGATTTTATCTGGGGTCTATCTATTTCTAAAAGATCGGTTGCTCATATTATTAAATTTGATAGTTTCTCGAAGTATCGTGGAGTAAACGAGACGGTACCGAAAGGCTCTTCGTTGGTAGGTTAACCCTATCCAAATTTTGCCGTCGTCACGTCCTAAATAGATCCCTTGGGAGCTTATACAATGATTGCGGCGAACCCTTTATAAAATCAAAAGCACCGCGAAAGTCTTCTTCTCTGAACGCTTCCAATACTTTATTCACCTTTTCTAACTTTTCAAAGAACAAAGATAAATAAGATCCATACTTCACGTTTGTACTATAGAATGTTTTAAATATTCAGTAAAATATTTGAATAACGATGTCAAACTTTTGCTATATTCATTGTTTTTTATTGTATAAAAAAAATAAAATAGATTTTTTTAAATTAATTAAAAAATGTATTCATGCATCGCTGGTTCAAATAACAATAACCGTAAATATTACTCTTGATTGTCAGTAAGTTTACTTTACCTAGAAAGTAAAAAAAAAAGTTTTCAGGATCATGAAGCAGTGACGCAACCGCGAAAGCGATTGAAGCGTGACTTTAATCACACCGATGCTCAATGACATAACGGTTAATCGCCATCGGCAGACGAGTCTTTCGTATAAAATCACTCCCTTTTTCCTCCAACAAAGTAAGCAAGAAAAAACTAATTTAATGCAAAAAGCGCGCACAATGGCCGCGATTTCCTCGTCAAAAAATAAGCGCGAGCGCATAAAAAGAAGGAGAAACGAAGGATCAATACAATTAAAAACGGGCCGACGGTTTCACTTCCGAGAGGCGCGCGCGCCTGCACGCGAAACCGCATCGACTCTTTAATTATCGAAACCCAAGCGCTCGCCCCCTCCCGAAAAATTAAATTTCAATATTGCGCCGCGCGGCGAGGCGGCGAGAGTGAAAGAGGAGCGCGCGCACGTGCGCCGGCACGAGCCTGACGCAAGTCCGCCAAGCAAAAACTCGCCGATGCCTTATCCGCCGGTATTAAAACTTTTTTTCTTAAAAAAAATGAGCGTAACACACTTGCCTCGTTTCTGCACTTTCGGCCGATTTTTCTGGGCCACGGGCCTCTCCCCGCGTTTTTGCTTAGGCTTCTTGCGCAAGGAGAATTAATTCGTTCCCTTAATTAGGCGAGGTTTTTGCGCTCATGGTGCAAGGGCTTTTGCTTCGGTGTGGAAGAAGGTCTAGTTCAGATTCCCTTGCGGTACAAATCCTTTTGCACCAGTTTTGGAGGATCTTCTGTTTGCTTTTGTTTTGGAGAAGATTAAACGCGTAAACTTCATCTTCGCTTTCATCTAAATTAGATCAATCGCAAAATCGTGGCTATAAGAAAACGCCTATGATTATTTTATTATTATTTTGTTAAGTCAACAGGAATACAATCTATTTTATAGTTTTGTGCATATCGAATTTTTCCTACAATTACGCTTAAAGGAATATAGAGAATCAATATAACAAATCTTACATGTAAATGTTAATGTTAATTATAAAAATATTCTGTGGATATTTAAGTAAAATATGGATTTCGATCAAAATCTTTATTATTGCAGGTGTTTAAGTAGGTGTTGATCAGTCCCATATAAAAATCATCAAAAGCGAGCGATCCTTTGGTAAAAATTAAATTTTAAAGCTGCCTTACTTCGGCCTTGCGTTTGCGTGCTCGCTCGGAAAGAAAAAAACAAGAAGCGCGCCATTCGGAATTGTTTCGTGAAAATTTGATGGGTGTTCGACAGCATTAAGAGCAACTTTCACGAAGCGAGTTCGAGAAAGCGGCCTTTTAAAGCGTTTATTATACGAGCCCGCGGTACTTAAAGACAGCGTAATAAGCATTTTTATACCTTTTCGATGCTGCATTTCTTTGGCGAGGCTTGCGCGAGTAACTTGTAGAAATAATTATGACCGATGATACATGTGTCACTCTCCGCGTAATTGGTAAGGAGCAGGCAATAAAAATTTAAAGAGGAAGCATTACTTTAAACCCTCATTTTTTATTGCTCCGCGCACCATCTTTTTTCGTGAAATCAATTAATTTTTGCTGATTGTATTATTAATGGCAGTAAAGCTAAACAAAGTAGCATTTTAAAAAATCACTTAAAATTTCGAAAAAAAAGAAAAAAAATTTCATGTTTTATGGAGTAATTCTTCAATTAATCCATAAAATTCGTAAATTGAATTTTTATTTATTTATTAAATTATTATTCAACTCTCCTTCAAAAATTTAATGGAGATATCAACGGCTTTTTTGATACTAGGCGATTCAAATATATTCATCAATGAGTCAAATCGTAAAAGTGGCTCGGACTGGTCCCGGACAAAGGCCTAAAAAAAGAAGTCACAACACAAAGCAGGAAACACCCGCGGCGCGTTCTTCATCCCCTGATTAATGTCTATCGATAACTCATCCCGCCATGGCGGCGTCCCGATCGCGGCTGCGAAGTAACGCGGTAAAAAGTTTGACGTCATCATTAATAGTCGTAATAATGGGACGAGCAGCCGGTTGAAAAATCGACGTCGATATCGACGACAAAACAATCCGTTCCCCCCGCGATCGGCGCGTGCCTCACTAAAACTCCCATTAGCACCCCGCGGGGATGGCGGTGGAGAGAGATAAAAGGGGAATAATCGGCTCCGGAGTTAGAAGTTCGTGTGGGTCGGGAAAAGCCTCGTCGACTGAGTCGTGAAAACAGACGAGTTACAACAATGGGGCCAGATAAGGGGTTGGCCCGCACGTCGGATCGGCGTCAAAGCTGTAGAGTTATTTTTCGGTCTCTTCTTTTTAACACAGGATATTTTCTCTTTTATTTATTGTAATTTTATTTGAAAACTTTCTTTAGTATTTTTTGTTGGTATAAAATACTTTACAAAATTCCTAAATTGAAATACGCACCTCGAAAATAAACGACCTACTTTCACTTCACCTTTGTTCACTATATAAACCAATGCGCACTGGCAACGCCAGGCATACCGAAGCACCGTAGTTATCCACCCCTCATCGGAAACGCCGAGGAATAACCATTGTCCCAGTGGCGCTGGGCCAATGGCGCGGCCCGTTAAAGTGGGCGCGCTCGTAAAAGCAACCCCGCGCGACGGACTTAAATAGGCTCGATGCCGATAAGGGCGAGCGGGGAGAATCGGGTTTCGCGAGGGCGCGCACGCGCGCGATCGCGTATATATATAAGGGGGCACGCGTCGCTCGCGCGCGCTTACACCGAGCGGAGGGGCAGGATCCGAGAGGAGAGGGGTGGGCGGACTCACAAAATCCGACGCGTGCGCCGCCGAGGCTCCGACAACCTCCACCTGCAAGGGGGAGGCAGGTGTTAACTTCTCCGTCCTCGTCGCGCCAGCACCGCTCAGCTCATTTTCGTGCCCGTCTATATACCCTCCGCGCCGCGCCCGCCCGATTTATCTTCCGACGTTTATCTCGACTTTTGTTTATCTCGATGTTTTTTTTTACGTACGTTCTGCTGGTGAAAATTGACCTTTTCTTGCGTCTGTAGCTGCGGTTACTTATTTCGTAAATTAAAGGAATTTTAAATGTAGGTACTAGTGTTTAGCTGTTGTGCATTTGAACTTTATGTCCTGGAGTCGATATATAAAAAATTAATTTGTTTTACGTTAAAATTTAAATGTTTATTCTGAACAACTGAAAAGTACAAACAAATTAAGCTGTAGTATTTAAATGAAAAAAGTAAGTACAAAATAAAGTTTGAGGAAACTATTTCTTAAACTATTGCTGGCAACGACTTCAATAATCAGTTATGCCGTTTATAGGTGCAGTAACGCACCGACTACTATAACTTTATCATCGTTACCGATCTCAGTTCAATTTACTCACATTTACCGTCACAATTCCCTAGAAAAACTAATTTTCTTTCAAATGACTTTATCGTAAGGCAAAAGCGTCATTGCATAAATTTTAAGCGCGCAACGTGAAAGCACGCACGTCCGCCTCATCAGCGACTCCCCATCTCCGCGGCTCGCCCTCGCTACACCTTCCGCAAACAAAACCGCCTCATCGATATCGCCTCGCATTCATCACGAAAGGGGCAGCTCGCCTCGCGAGCCCGGGCCCTCCTCCCCCTCCTCACTTTCGCTCTCTCGCGCGCGAGCGGCCGATGATAATTTGCGGCCCTCCGATTTTTGGCAGGGGCCCCGGCGCCATGCTTCTTTTCGCGCCCCGAACAATGTGTTATTACGCGCGTTGAAGTGGGCGTTCCCCGGGCGAGCTTCTCGCGCCTTTTGTGTGCTTTGCTCGCGCGCGCGAGAGATCGCACGCTGCTCCGGGGGCTGCGCGCGCCAACATCTCATTTCTCGCCTCGGACTCTGCGGCGAACAATCGTAATTGATATGATTGGCGCGATTTTGGCGGCGAGCGTTTTCACGCGCCGCGATTTAATGCGCGCGCGCACGAGCTTTGCGGTTAACGGCGCGGAAGACGGGATAAACAGCGCCCCGGGCGTGAACTCGGCCTTTTAATGAGGGACTCGCGCAACTGATGTATTGTTACAATGTTTGCTCAGCGGACGAGGGCGATTCGCTTGTTTTTCGCACGATCGTCAAGTTTTGTTTTTTAGTACCGAGCGTTGCGTGTTCTTATGCATTTTATGTAAAAACAACTTCTTTCAATGCAATTACTTATTTGAATTGAGGTTCGTGATGATTTAAAATATTTTGTGACGTTTTTTTCATATTTTGAATCTATAAAATGGGACTGAAACTTTTTGGTTCACTAAAATTACTCCGGATACTTTAAGTAAAATCATCGATGACCGTTAAAAATAGTTTCGGCAAGAATCAATAAATATGTGTATCTAGGACTAGCGGGCCTGTTTGACCTTCCGTGTTTGCAGAACTCAACTTCAGCTTGTCTTTGCTCGTACTGCAAACTTCACGCTTGATCTAGAAAGGCCCACTTTACGCCCTAGGCACACAATACGCTAAAAAACCAAACATCGATATTTTACTTCTTCCACGCAGTTCGCTTAATCACGAAATTTTTAAAATAACAATCAAGATTACTCGATACCCGCAGAAAGGAGCCAAGCATGAAACTGATTAATTTACTCATTAAGCCGATCAAGCCGGAGTAACAAAAGCGAGCAGTACGTCGCTTCAATCTCGTCACTCGAAAGCAGCGCGGTCCCCGCTTATAAAATCCGACGGGACGCAAGTTAATTAGCACAGCGCGTCGCAAATATTTATTTCGTCTGGACGGCTCAGGGTCTCGGTCTCGGGGTCGCGGCTGCATTATAACGAGCCCGCTTGCGCACGCGCCCATGCAAATCTCTGCATTCCCGCGAGGATTCCGCATTCGCAAGCGGCACTAGCTCGTACACGCGGATGTAGCGACGAGCGATCGGAATTTCGCCTGCGTCGATCGCCCCTATTAATGAGGATGTTTACGAGGATCCACGCGATTATATACACGAGTCGCTGCCGGAATGCATCGGCGGTCGGACTTTTTGCTCCTGCGAATTGTCTCGAGAGCATGGAAATAGAGAAATTTTTGTGTCGCCCGCTTTTGGAATTTTGGAGATGTTGTATCTTGAATTCTTGTGCATGAGGAAGCTGTTAGGAGCTCTGTGGGATAAATAATTAGCAGACGTTCTGATTATACGTAGATATGCATATAACAGTCGCTTGTTTAGATTTGCTGGGAAAGAGCTAAAGATATGGTCACGAACTTTTTAACATGGTTTCTTTCACTTTTAATCCGCATATCCAAATATCGCTTAGATTCATAAAAATGAAAATATATTTCTTTTAATATACAAAGCATCCGCGTATGAAAGGCGACCTGATCACATATTTCATTAAAGACTGCCGACTTTTGTTTATGGTAAGGTTGACAAAAGGAGAAAAACTGCGGGCTACAAGGACCCATGCAGGAAAAGAAGGTTTAAAAAAAGCGGCAAAAATAAAAGAAATCTGGAGATAGAATCTCGGGGACTCCGCTGTGGGCCCGTCTCTTGGAAGTCGTTTCTCGGGCTCGTTTCGCGTTGCGCCGACCCGCATCATCAATATGAAGAAATAGAAAAGTCCAAGGAAAGAAAGAAAGAGAGGAGACGCGAATTGCGTGCCGCGGCTGCATTTGCATGGCGAATCTTCTGGAGGAACCTATATGCCGCATTCCATGTGTCGCCGATATTTTGTCAAATTTAGTCGGATAAAATTTGTGCAAGTTAAATTCGATTTGCTGGATATTGCTTGGTAAACCATCGCTTAAAAATTTGTAGAATTTTATTAGTCCAGCAATATTTTTATTTGATTTTAGTTTTTACGAATATACTATATTGCGAAATCATGATAATGATCAATAATTGTTTTGTATATTTTGTTTCCAGTAAATAAAACGATTTCGCTTAAAAAAAATACTTTCTCCATCAAAATTCCAAGGTACGAAAGCTTTTTAATCTTGCAAGCTTTGAACCATCTGCTTCTTCCCAACTCGTTGTTTTTCATCAACAAATGTACATACGTTTGCGTATCTACTCTTAAATTTGCGTTATTTTTAAATTATCTAGAAAAATGATCTTACTTTTCGTACGTACCAAAGTGCATTATTCGCAGAATACCCAGTGTATCGCGGTTACGGGGAGGGCATCAACACCGGCGCGTGCGGGCGCGAGGCCGTCGCGCCAAGGTAACCGCCGGCCGGCGACGCGAGGACGTCGGCGCGTCGGGCGCACGCGCCGCGCGTGCTCCTCTAACCCACTGTCCGAGTGAGCGAGCGAGCTTTTTTAACCCTTTTACCGCGGACCGGTCTCCTACTAGGCGAGCCCGTCTAGTGCTAGTCTGAGATCCCGCACTGGGTCGCTCGCCAAGGCCGCGCTCCTTCCTTGCGTCTGGAGTCGAGTGACACTTTCTTTTTCATCGAGGTGCACTACGAGACTGGCAATCGTTTTTTCTTTAATGAAGGTGGCTAATTTTTATTAATTGAAGAAAATTAACGGATAAGATTAGGGAGATTGATTTCACATTTTTGAAGGGTATAAGGATTATTAAGATTAAGATTTATTGAAAAAGTTGTTGACCTCGGTTTCGAGTGGATTTTATTTATTTACGAGGTGGAATCGGTAGTTTCAATTTATAATAAGTGGTTAATAAGAAAATTGAAAGTGACGTGCTCTCGATTTGCATACCTTTTAGTAACTAAAAACATTCAATTTCATTGATAAGGGCAATTACGGTTTGCCAAAGTAAGAAAAAAAAGATAAATGAATTTGTTATTTTTGTTCATTAATCGATAAGTACATTAAGAATATATCATTAGCACGTGCAGATAATTATTAAACAATTTTTTTATCTTAAACATCCACTTCCGTGTTGTTGTTGTTAATATAACTGAAAATTGGTTTATTATTTTGCCTATAACAACAATTATCGTATCAATGCAAAACTAATAATTAAATTACAAGTCCTATCAAATTAGTCTCTTTTCACCAAATACAAACAAAGTAAATCCGCACTGACCGCTCTTGAAAAAAAGAAAGTGTCCGAAATCCCGAGAGAATCCGAGGAAGCGCTGACAAAGCTCGCGCGTCGGTAATTTTGAATGCGCGCCCCTCCTCCCCGTGGGCGCAATCTCTTGCGCACACATCGGGGGCCGGCCGGACTCGGCGACGCGTCAATTAAGTGAAAAATTAAAGCGAGCCGAAAATCGTCCGCCGAAATTGCCGAGAGCGCGCGCGCGCCGCGCGATTGCATAATGGCTCGACGCCGAAAAAGGGATTCCGCCTCTTCGGCCGCCGTCGCCGCGCCTCCTTTGAGCCGAGCAACCTGCTCCGATCTCTCGCCCCGTCGCCATTTATTACGAGCCGCCCCGCCGCAATTTTCCGAAGGCGCGCGCGCCCCCGTGCTTTCCGGGGCATCCTCCTCTCCCTCTCTCTCTGTCTCTGGAGCTGCAGGTGGATCAGCGCGACCGTTGAGCCCGAAGTGCTTACGGTTCGATTTGCATGATTTTCAGGAAAATTTAATGATGGGCAGTTTTTTAAATCTACCTTTTTTTCAAAGTAGGTTATAATGCGTTTCTTTTGTCATTAATAACGCTATGATGCTGCAATGGAAAAGTAAATTTCGTTTTGATCACCGAGAAATTTCTAATACTCTAATGTTTATTAATAAGTGAACGTTTTTTTTCTATTTTTTTATTCATAATTTTTATCAAGTTTGAATTAAATAATTTATTGATCGTTTTAACTTTCGAACTTATATCCATCTAAAAGTAAAGTTGAATAAGTGACTATACTTATTTATTAATTGAAAATTTTATTTATTCAACTGTTCTGAATCATTAATAAAAAAAGATTCAGGCAGACACCGAGTAAATAAGCAACAATTGAATGAAAAGTGAAATCTAAATGTGTACAAACAAGCTAAGCTCAAAATAGGCGCCAATCGTTAAAAACACGGAACGCCCATTAAAAATTACTACCCCTCGTCCGGGGCCTCTACCCCGAAGGGCCCCTCAACTTCCCCGGGATTCCTCGGCAGATTAAAAGACCATCGGAGGAAGAAAAAAAACGCAGAGCGGCCGAGTTAGGTTTTCCCTCTTTCCCTCGTCATCGGAGCGGCGAAAAAGGCGCGCGGAGGATCCTCCTCGCGTTGCCGGGCAGATAAGTCAGCGGACTGCTCGGGGATCGGGCAGGTGCTTCGCGCTCGTACGCGTCACCAATCTTACATTTTCTCTCCTGCCTTTTCGGCCGGCAACGGCCGCGTGTGCGTGCGCCCCTTAATGGCGAAGAAGACACCGATCAAACAAGTGCGCGCATCTGCGCCGCCTGGGCCCCCGATCTCCTCCGCATTTTTATATATACACGCGACCGAGGCGCGCTGCGGCCCCCCGATGATTTATGAATTTATATTATGCGCGACGGCGAGTGTGTGTGTTTTGTGACCGGCTCTTTGAGAGTCGTAATCGAGGATGTCGCTCGGCCGCTTCGGAAAGTTTTTTTTCTCCTTTTTTTGGATCCGGATGGAGGCACGGATTTTAAGTTCTTTTGCTTTTTTATAAAGACCGATCGACCGGCTGACACTAGAGGATTTTCCTCGATCGAGGGGGTCTATGGTCTTTTGTTCGACGTTGGGTAACGGTGCGGGGTTTTGTGACTTGAATTTACAGGAAGTTAGAAGCTGTGAAAATTCTGATAAATCATAAAATTTATGACGAGCGTTAAGTTTATCACGTGATTAAGATATGACTGTTTATCGCATTTACACTTATTTTGTTATTATTCTTCATTATCACACAGCGCAATTATTGAAATACAATTTTTTAATTCGTAAATTAGTATAAATAAAACTATTATTTAGTTGAAAAAATGAGCCTCTCTTAAAATTTGTCAAAGGAAGAGTTAATGTATATCGGCTGTTGAAGTGCCATATCATAACACGGAACAGTTTTATTTTAATTTAATCACCGGCGAGTATTCACGCCAAATTTTATTCCTTCAAGGTAACACCTGTTTGGAAGTTATAACGGTAACGATATCATTCCAAATTTTTTCTTTTAAATAATTTGCCGTAACATCGATCAACTGGGCAAACTTATCAGATCATTACGCATTAATACATTATTCGACGTAAGCTTATTTATAGCACCGATCGTATAACGATATTGTCTCTTTTCTTAATTAAAATACATTTTGCAGTGGCATAAACAAAATTTATAATTTTTTCTTAAATGCTGCTCAGAGATATCAACGAGTCGTACATTTTATCTTATTTAAAAGCTTACATTTCATTTCAGATTGCATTGTGGAGTTTGTTTTGAGTAAAAGGAAAATTTTTTAATGAGTTAGAATAAAGTTTATAAATGTTTGCAGTCAATGTTTATGAAATGATAACTGATTATGTCAGTTGTAATCATACATTTTAGGAAGATACTTAATATCTTCGTTATGTTTTCATTTGCAATTTTTTTATCTGCACTAAAAAAATGGGAAAAACCGGTGGCCTCATTCTATATTTGATTATACTATCACGACAAATAGTTATCCAATAGAGTTTAATTTGTATATAAGAAAGAGATTCGAATGACACTCGATATTCAGTGAAGCTCTTCGAAATGAGAAATACTGTATTTCTTCTCTCCATCTTCGTTGCCATGATCGTCTTAATGACGGGTGGCATTCTTCAAGTTGGTAAGTAAAATTAAAATTTTTATCCTTACAATAAAATTCCCTTTTAAAAATTAAAAATTAATTTATTTCTGTGAATTTTTTCGTGGCCGAAAACAAGCCAATTGTAGTAGATCTTTCTTTGCTCTGGGCTTTATCTCATTAAGTACATATGAATTATTATTATTGTAGATTTATATTTTATAAAAATTTAAATATTACACTTTACTTCATAAACGGTTTTAATTTATTTATCGTAATTTTAATCAATTTGTTCATTGCCATTACTGATAGTTTTTTTTATATCATTTAAAAGAAAATTTTAGATTTTTAATATATGCAATTAATTTTAAAAATAATTTTTTCAGATGCACAAACACTATGCCAGATAAAAGGAATATGTGCTCCAGGGAACATTCAAGATTGATTGATCCTCACTTATTTTGCCTTCAAGGTCAAAAATACAATATATATAATGTGGTCAGAATAAAAAAATAATTATAAAATAAATAAAGTACATGTTATTTTTCTTATAAACAATGTAGCTATTTTTCTTCCTCACCTAATCTAAGAACAACAAATGAATACAGTAGCATTTTTAATAGAACTTAGTGGGCCGATGGATCTACACCTCGCCAATCAGCCAAGTTAAGCAACAGCGGCATCGAAATTCGTTACGACTAAATTGATAAGCATTGATTTGCATGCAACTTCAGCAATCATTTAGACGATTTCGTTCCCAGTAAAAAATAGTAAAGCATTCACTTGTTATACATGGCCAACTGGTTTCGCGCTCTCCTGTACTTATGCGTACTTAAAGTTCGACAAAAATAATGTCTTCGAAGAAAAAAAAGCAACTAAAAAAGTTTCCAGTTGGATCGGCCCTCACCCTTTATTAAACATCATCAAAATCAAATCACGTCCTACCGACTCCCTAATCCTCGTACGAGTCGGCGTGCAGCGTCGGACGTATAACACACACGGAGAGGCATATAATCGTATCGAAATTAATGAAGCCCATTATGCCTCGATCTGAGTGCGCGCACGCGACCGACTAAACCGAGCCGCATGAATCACCTACAATAAAAAAGAAACGAGCCGCGCCTGAATTAAAAGTCTCATATCCACTGCCACGCGTCCGGAACACACACGAGCACTCCTCAGGGAAACGGCGTTGTTACCAACAACTTAGCATCATATTAATTGCCCGCGGACATTTTATTTTTACCGCATAATCGCTTACCGAACGAGAATGACGAAAATAAATTAGTTCATTTATTTAGGAATGTAATAAAGTCGCCGATCGTTATCGTCGCTTCTCCGGTAAAACGCTCAACTTCCTCGAAGCAGGTCCTTATACAGCTGTACAAAACCCCTCGAGATTCGTTAATATTTTTAACGACACGCGCGAGTGCCACAATTTTTTCCGCCGCGTTATTAGTAGCTCACCTTCTCATTAAGAGGCTTCATTATTTGAAGGCTCAGCCTTTAAAATTATGCATACGAAGGACCCGGCCGGGAGGGTATGCTGTATGCGCGTACGAGAAGCGCAAGAAGCGCGCGGACACGCACGGGCGTCGCACATAACCCGCGGGTATATGTAAAACAGAACTCCCGTATGTGTTTTCAGATGCCGGGAGGGGCGCGCATCCTCCGAAAAGATCCAGACCGGCCGGTTTCGGGCGCACGCGATCGGGCGCACGCGAGCCGCCTGCACCGCGCCGCGAATTTAAGACGGGCGCGCGACGCTCGCCGAGCGACACCGGCGACGATTTCGCCTGTTAACGACTGCCGGAGCCTGTGTGGCCCCGGTGCGCTCGCCTAATGCTCGCCTGTACTACGATGGCCCCGTGTCGACGCCTGTAATTTATTCCCCCCCGTCTGTGTGTTTTCGCGGCGGTTTATTGATTTCTTTTTTGATTTGTGCTCGTTTCTAGCTTCTCGGAAGCGACTGCCCGGCGATAATTTCATTAGCCTTCTCTTTTTACCTTTTCTTGACGGGTTCATTTCGATGCTGAGTTACGTTTCTGTATATATTAAAACACGATTAGCGCTTGCTTACCTTTCATTTAAATTTCAGTTTATCATTTTTTATTGCGATAAGCGTGTTACTGAAATCATTTCGTCGGTTCGGAGGAAAAGGTGGACAACTCTATTTTTAGTTAAAAAAGCGTCGATTTCTGTATTTTATATTTGTGATTTTTCTGATTGCTTCAATTATACATTTATCAAATACATATTTTTTAATAAGGAAAACATACTCAAAAATTTTATTTCTTAAATTTTGTAAACATAATTTTGTAGGCACGAAATTTTTTTAACAATTACTGTACAAACGTAATCGCGCAATTAAGTTAATCGAAAAACACGTGAAAGCGAATGCCCGGCTCAAAAGCTACTCGGCAAAAACTTGGCCGGCAGTCAAGGTAAAAGTAAAGCTGCGGTAGCGCGTCAATGTCCCAATGTAGCAGTCGACGGACAAGCAATCCAAGGTGTAACTCCTTGGCGTCGGCCTTCGTCGGCGGGTTGCGCAACCGTGAAAAAAACGAAGCGTCCGCGTCGTCTCGGCCCGATACTCTCCTCTCGGGTCATTATTCGGCGCGCGCGCGCGGGAGGAGCGACGACACGGAGGGAGCCGCGCGAGCGCGCCACGCGCCACCGCTCCCCTACTCCTGCGCGGGGCTCGCGTCGCTTCTGGTTCCTTCACCTTGGGCCCGGGGACGCGCGCTTTATAAAGTCGCCCGAAGAAAGAGAGAAAGGAGAGATCGAAGCTTCCCCCCTTTTTTGTTCCTCCAGCCCGCGCGCGGCGCCGCGGCCTGGTATCGATAGGGGAAAAAGTGAGAGTGAGGTGGATTCGAGGAAGAGCCACCTTCTTTTACGGAATTCACTGGGTTTATCTGATTTTTCTGCGGTTTGCGGTCGCCGCATCCTTGCCAGGCTTAATTTGACGTTCGACTTTCATACGCGGACTTCTGCTGGATATGTAAATTGTTTGCCGCGTTTGCAGTGTTGTAGCTGAACTTTGTAACTTAAAAAAGAAGTTTTCTAACTTTGCATGCAAATTAGATTACTATTTTCACACCGTTTTGTAAATGTTTCATTATTGTTTCGCTAATTTTTCTATTTAACAGCTGCAAATTAATATAATTAGCAGATTTTTTCATAGTCATTTCATTCGTTTGAAAATTGACGCTACGTTTAATTTCGTCATCGGCGTGATGTGCAGCTCACTCGAATTACCAGCAACCACGTCCGTAATTGGGATAAAATTAAATCGTAAGTTAAAAGACGCGATAAAATAAAAAGCCGGGACAGCAATTAAAAAGAAATCATATTTTCTTTCAGCGTGCGCCAACAAAGTTGTCAGGTAATGTCTCCACTCGCTCGCCGGCGTCGCCCGGGCCAAAATTAATAAAACGTCATGGTTAATGACCCGGGGGCCTCTCTCGGCGCGGCGAAACCGGCACGCGGGCGCACGCGATGCTAATCGCCGAGCAATTAAGAAATTTTCCGTAAAAGCCGGGGCGCGCGCAAAAAGCGGAGGTATACCCTCGCGAAATTGCCTCCGCTCGCTCGCGAGAGATACGAGCCGGCGATGAGATGCGATCGGCGCGACTCGCGTGCCTCCGGCCGCCGGCGCGCGCTCGCCCGAAACTCGTCGCCGGTCCTCTCCTCCTGCTGCATTTTTTTCTTTATTTTATGCTCTCATCCGTCGCCCGAATATACACACGGGCGCGCCGCTTATGAGGGACCGATCGGTGCCTGTCGCGTAAAAAAAATTTCACGAGCAGCCGGAGGGCCGTGCCGTGCGCTTCCGTAATCGCGAGCGCGCGCGATTTTCGGGCGACGCGTTTTGTCGCGGCTCCGCTCTGCCTATATACTCGGCCAACCGGTTTCGCGCCCTCCTGTACTTACGGCTAATCGACGAGGAAGTCGACGAGCTCGCGAGTACGTACTTTGCCTTGCGTCCCTTTGGAGTGTCGGCTTTAAGGTTCAGTTTACTTTAGAGTCTACTTTTTTATGATGATTTTTACAGACTTTTCAGTCCCTCAAATTTTAATATTGAGTTCCTTTGATTCAAATTTCATGAAAAAACAAATTTGCAAAATATTTTTAAAGCGGGAAAGTACCAAAATATTTTCATGTTGGTATATGAAGACAAATGCGACTACACTGGTTTTTCCCAATGAATCAAACTCGAGATGTACAAATATTTAGTGAAATTCATGCAGGGAATTTCCTCAGCCCAAAATTTTATCTACAGATATCCTCGTACAATAGAGTTTCATTGGTATATAAAGGAGAGGTGCAAGTGGAATTCGTTATACAGTAAAGTTCTGCAAAATGAGTAGCACGCTCTTTTTCTCCCTCTTCATTGCCATGATTGTTTTAATGGCTGATGTCTTACTTCAAGTCGGTAAGTAATTTTTACAACAGTTTTTGCCACGGGTCGTTTAATAAATATAATTATCAATTATTGTAAGCTTATTTTACTTTTTTTATGTTTGAAAACGGTGAATTAGAAATTAAGAAAAAAAGTGTAAAATAAAATTTAAGAAAGCTAACTATCCACTCATTGCAAAATTTTGTAAATTGCAATCTTCGATTATTTATGTATCCCATGATTTATACCAATTTTTTTTATTGCCAACGATTTTTTTTATATATTTATTTAAGTAATTTTTTAAATTTTAATATGTGATTAATCTGAAAAATAATTTCTTCAGATGCTGACGGAATGCCATGCGGCCCGAACCGATCATGTCCAGCGTACCACCATTGCCGGCCCTATGATAACACCTGTCTGTGGGTTGGGTAAACACATGCGTACCTCAAACATGAAGTAGACAATGTTAAATCGTTTAATTATAATTGTTTATTAAATAAAGTGTATACTGCTCATAGAAATTTAGTTTTGCAATTTTTTATACGTCACCAAATCTAAGGCCAAAAAATGAATACTATTGCATTCTTAATGTGGCCTCGCTTTTTCATATTAAAATGTTCACTACGGTAATCGTTTAAAATTCATACAGAACATTGATTTTCCCGCAAAAATTTCTTTCACACCTGAATGCGCTGCTAAAAGAGCTTCTTTGTATTCACAACAAACAACTAATAAAGCATCCGAAAAAGCTCTTCGCAATCGCGAAACGAGACTATTTGATTGGTCCCATTGTTGGCCGACAAACAAAGATGTCAAACGACGGGCAATCGTTTGAAATTCAGCGGGCATCGGCATAAATTACCCACTCTCGCGGGATACGCAAAAAAGAGGAGGCCGGGGAGGCCCGGCCCAATATTCGACGGGTGTCGCTCGGAGCAAACGAGGCAAGCGGCGATCGGCGGGGCTCGGCAGCTCTTCTTGCTCCACGCGATCGGCCGCAATATGCAAAGCGCCTCTTTAGCGAGACGTCGAGAAGTTAATAGAAGGCTACCGAGGCGCGCGCGAGCCGCCTATGCGCGCACGCACGCACCTCGGATTTTTATGTTAAGTGGCCGGTGCCGCGCTTCCTCTCCTCTCTTTTTTTTTGCGCTCACTCGCCTCTTTCGGGGAATCCAAATCAATTTGACGTCTCACTCTAATTAAGGCTTAGCATAATAGAGACCTCGGGATTTCGCTTAATTTATCGCGTGCGCCGGGACGATCGCGCGTGCCCCCAGCTACCGTGCCCTCGACGATCGGCGCTAATTTTCGACTAGCTGTTAGTTTTTCATTTTTGACGTGCGACTTTTTTTATCGCTCATTTTTTGCGATGTTTAGCATACAGGCATTAACTATCAATTACGCGCTTTGCTATAAAGTATGAAACGTTATTTTTAGTGCGATGATTTTAACGATTTCTTAAAATAATTCATTTTTTCCCTCAAAATATCACCAGTCACGCTATTCTACCCGAATCTTCAGCAATCGAAAAATTAGATTCGTGACATCACGTTTTTTTTACAAAATTCGGTGTAACATCCTCTCCTCTCCTATCCGGTTCCTTTCGACTTTCACCCACATCACAAAGAAGCCGAGGATCAGCGATGTACCCGTGAGCGATAAATAAAAACAAAAGCGACCGAAGGTGTCTTTCACCGTCCCGAAGTAAAAGTTACAGCGACGAAAATGAAATTAACGCTGTCTCTTTGCTAGAATAAATTTCGGGCCGAGCGAGCAAGTACGCGTTTCCCCCGGTAAACGAAACACCTGCGCGTCCACGTAACTCCGCGGCGGCGCTCGTAACGACCGTCACCGCGAGTTCCTCGTACATTCGAAAACAAGACTCCCCTTCAAAACCAACCGAAGAAATCTAAGCGAGGGAGAAAGGAGAGATCCGTTGCTTTGGGTTATCGGCGCGCCGGTATCCGAAGATAAGGAGCTTCGGTTATCGGCACGCGTACGACTGTAAGTGTGTGCACAAGACGCTTCCGACGATCTCGGGGCACGCTTACGCGCACGCACACACGCGCGCGGGCGCGTGGCAGCTGCGGCGAGTGGATGCAGTCGCCACGCGTCCTCCTCCTCCGTCTCCCTCTCCGTTTTTTTTTTCACCTTCGGCTCCCCCTACACCTTAGCACACTTTACGGCTCCCGCCGTTCGTCTACGCGTCTATTGCTCCCTCTCTCCGTATAATCCCATTTTTCTCCACGGGGTGGACGCGCGCGCATACGGGCCGCCTCTTGTCACATAAGCGACCTCCGAGGTCCCTTTTGTGTCGCGGAGTCGACGTTTCGTGGAAGGATGCCGTCTTTTCATTTATTTTCCTCGCTCGCTCTCCTTCTCTCTTCTTTTTTTTCGAAAATTCATTTGTAGCTGCGGTTTCGGAGGTGCTTTTCTTCGTTTGCGTGACTGGAGATGAAAAGTTCGACTTGAGATTTCATATTGTGCTCGTTCAAGTTTTTTTACGTTCAGGTGGCACTTTTCATTTTTTTATCGATGCATTGAACGCGTGATAAAAATTCTCATAGGCGATTTCCTTTCTACTCGTCATCCATGGACCTATTGAACTTCCTTTAGTGATGTAAATAATGTTCGATGCAGAAAAAAAAAATGATTTCTTTTACAATCACGAACTCACTCGTATGAAGCGTCCAACTAAAGGCAGAAATTCAATTTACCAATCCTAACGGTTCGGCGCTATCAGCAGCCCGGGGGTTAATCGATAACCGTAAACCCGCGGCGATCGAACTTTAAAAATTTCCATCCGCCGAATAATGGATTTCGGGCCTACACGCACATATCGTCTTCCTCGAAATCTCATTTTCCTCTGTTCATCGCGTAATCACGTACAGGGCGGCGGGCACGTGCGCGCGTTTTCGCCGGGGTGAACCCGCGAACGAGTCCGCCGGCTCGCAAAAACGCACCGGTAGTAGGGGGAGAAGACAATATGCGCGGGAAGGTGCACCGCCGGGAGAAAGAGAACGAGGCCGGGGGAGACGCGTCGGAGGCAGGGGGGACGGAAAGGAAGGCTAAGTGAAAGAGAGAGCGAGAGGGAGAAAATTAGAGAGCAGATTGCCGGATTTATGATTCGATTTTGCCTTGTGCAAAAATTCAATTGGCCTCGTTTAGGCCGCCGGGCCAGACTGTTCGCGGGCTACTTTGTTTCGGGGATTCGTCATTAATCTCGGTGTTTGTGTTACTTTACACAAAAAAATCATTGTTTATTTTGATAAATTTAATTCGAAACAATTTAATTCTAAGTGAAGTCTCTAATAAATATGAATAAGTAATAAGGCGTGCACTAATTCGGATAAGTGAAAACTATATTTAGAGAGACTTAAAAATCCAATAAAGTTATCTTGTCGTCAGATAGGAAAAAAATTAGCATAGTACTTAAAAAAATTGTTCGCTCTCTCAATAATTACTTTAGATCCAATTTGCAGCAGAAGATTCAAATACAACGGCAGTATCTTGATACATCTAATGAGTAGTATTTAATAGCTAACATCGAATCCTCTAATCGTCGTTAAATTAATCCGCAAATTTCGTCAGCGCAGAACAAGATGTAAGATATTATATGGTCTTGTAGAGGAGCCCGGCGCTCCCAATAAAGCCGAACTGTTTACAGCCGAATCGAACTAGTCGGCCGGGCGCAGTGTGCGCGACGCGCGCGGCTCCTCGCATAAAATTAGCCAATTTGCTGCGATCGATGCGGCGAGACGGGCGGAACCCCCCGGAGAAACGGCGATCGGCGCATCACGTCGATTAGCATCGCCTCCTAACTCCGCGGTCCCGCAAAAATACGACTACATAATGGGTCCGAGGGCCCGGCGGCGGGAGGGAGGGGGGCTGAGGGCCGCGAGCGCAGAGAGCGGCGGGACCACCGGACTTGTCACCTGCGATCACGAGGCCTCGTCGGACTCTCGGAGGATAAAAAAGAGGAGGAGAGGAGACGGGGGGTGGGGGGCGCTATCGGCGGCGATCTGCTCGCTCGGCCGATGAAAAATTTCTCGATGCGCGCGGACACTCGCGTGCGAGCCCGGCATAATGACGCTTAATGACGCCCGGGCGCGCGCTTTATGCAACGCTTGCGTAATTGTACCGGGAATCCTCCCCGAGCGCCGGATTTTTCACGCTGACTATACACATACTCGCGAGCGCGACGGAGTGTGTGCTTTAACCGGGCGCTGATTAACGAAATTATTAAAGTTCCGCGCGAGCGGGCTTCGTTAGTCCTCGCGGTGCTCGCCCCTCGTGATGGGCATGCTAATTTAGTTACGGTTCGCTCCGTAATTTTATGCAAAAGTTATTAATCATTATCCTTCGGCCCTCGTGCTCTCGGTTTCGTGCTCAATTTGTCCCGCGGTGTGCACGATAAAAGTTTTACGCGCAAATTTCGGGGGCCAACGAGCGCAGCGAGCGAGAAATAATTTTCAATAATCTTACGCTAAATTTCGGTTAATTAGAACAACACACCGCCCATTTCGGACGCTTGTTGCACAAAGAAGAAAACAACGAGGCACCCTCCTCGCTCTTGATGTTTCGATGCGCGGGGAGATTACATATTATCGCGCAATTATCTCCGGGAAGAATTACACGCAACTCTTACGACAGTCCCAAAAATCAGCATAAACACCTCGCGCCCGGGCGAGGGCCCCGCTAAGCTGAACTTTTCGCTATAATCCCCCCGGAGGGCCTGCGGACACCCAACCCGTCTCTCGGGGCGAGTCGCGGCCTCCCCCGCCCGAAAAAAAGGATGGAAGCCCACACCCGCATGTGCGCGCGGCGATCAGATAGCGCGGCGCGCGCCGTATCGCCGTTTTGAAATTTAACACGCGAGCGGCGCCCCGGCCCCGGGATCCGCGATCTGCCGCGATTCCTATCGGGCCCCGGAATTTCGGAGGCCCCGTCTCACCCGGAGGTTTTCCGGGCGCGCGGCCGCCCGCAAGTGGCGCCGCGGGAATTCCGCGCCGTTGTTTTTAGCTTTGAATAAACGATGAGGGGGCCCCCGCTTTATTTACATGCTATTACCCCGGCCATTATGAATGCGCAAAGTCCGCAGGATAGGGACCTGCTCTTTTCTCCGGGCCGCGATTGCGCGCCGATTGCGACCACGATGAGAGTGCTTAGATTAGGAGGCTGTTTATCTTTCTTACCTTAAATTACGCCTTATCTAACTCATTGAGTGTAGCTTTTTTCGCCGATCCATCTTTTTTATGAAACTTTGTTTAAAATTTTAAAATGCATATATTTTCATTTTTTGTGAAGCACTTAGGCAGATTTACTATTACCTAAAGTTATTAATAATTAGTAGTTTGTTTTAAAAATGAATAAAATAATAAATAACTACATAAAAAAAGAAACGTCAGTTTGCTTCTTCAAATTATTTTTAAATTTCGTTACAAGTCATGTTATATTTATAGTTAATTATAAAAAAAATTAGTTTGATATTTTTATAAATTTTTTAAAAGCAAACATTTCTTTGAATTTGAAATAGTGCATGCTTCCTTACATACCTATAATAAGTTTAAAAATACACGACAAATTATCGCTATTTCGTAATGGAGAATTACAGTATAATTCGATCGGCATCTCCGGTCGAGTTACGTGCGCTGCGCGCCACCTTTAAATCATCCGGCGGCAAAAAAGAAGCTAAGGAGGCGGAGGGAAACCCGAAATTTCGGGCGAAAGTCGCGCGCCGGCGGAATGTGTCAAATCGAGCCGAAAATTTCGCTCGGGATTCCGCGTAATTAGTATGGAACGAGCGAAATTTTTTTTCGATCCTCACCTCCCGCCCCTCTCGCGCGCGTATCTCGGTGTATCTTGCGCGGCGGGAGCGGCAGGTGGAGCGGCCCGCTTGAAAATTTACTGGCTCCGGTATACGCTGCGACGAGGGGCACGCGAGCATCGCGAAGAGGTGGTTGCCTCTTTTTTTCGCGGGGCGCCAAGTCTCGGGGATCGCGGAAAAGAAGGATCGTGCTCGTGGCGACTGTTTTTTTTGTTATTTAGATAGAGGAGTGTACGGAGTGAGGCGGACTGTGACAACTCTGTTTGAACAGCTTTACGATTACGCTGAATTGGAGGTGATAATTTTCTATTTGCTTTTTGATGCGACGAAGGAGCCCTCCGCGTTTGCTGTTAAGTGGAGAGGCGGATCTAAGTAGATTGGAACACCGATGCAAAACCAATCCTATTCTAACTTTCCCTTTTTCTTTTATATTTAATTTCCTATAGGATTTTTAGCAAAGCTATAGCTGGTCTACTTTGGGCAGTTTTTCTTTTAAAATTTATTTATAAATTTATTGAAATAATCGGATAAATACTGTATAAAAGTTAAACAAATTTTTTTTCTTCATTTATTGGACACTTGTTTTAAACCATAAATTTCATTAAGTACTATAAAAACATGTAAAATTTAAATTAGAGAATAAACAGGATAAATTAATTAGTTCTACTTAAAAGAAAAGATTTTAGGAAAAAAAATCATAAAAGGATAAAAGT
>UXGC01000470.1:0-103983 GCA_900480045.1 Eurytoma adleriae
ATTTAATGGGGTGGCCCACTATGCCCCGAAGGTTCACATTGCCCCACGGCCCGCTATGCCCCGCTCTCCCCTATAATTTTAATAACTGAAAAATTGGGACGTTTTCTTGAAATATTTTATTATAATGGTTTTTAAATAAATCTAATTTCAATACAATTATCTGAATTATCTGAAAATTACCTATAAGTATAAATATTAAAAGTAAATACAAGTAATACAATAATCTCTAAAATAAAATGTTTCTTTCTAAAGTTGGATCGAATTTTATTATGAAGATATTGAAATTGTTTCCAAAAAATATTTGTTTAATTATTATAAATATAATTAAACAAAAAAATAATTGTTTAATTGTACTATTTTTGTACATAGCTTACAGACTGTATTCTTCATTTGAAGTAAATTTATCCAAATACAATTTACGAATTCGCGAAAAACTGCTACTTAATTAAGCCGAAATACGAGGACAAACAATAATCCAACCGCGGTCTTTTTTCCAAGTCTTTTTTTTATTAATTCCATTGGGCCTCGACGCACGAGCACTTGGCCGAAGCGCTCGCGGAAACTCGCGTCTCGCAAAGAGGATTTTGTTCCATCGACACCTTTGTGCCTTTCGCCCAGCGCCGTAATGAGGAAAACAAAGGGGGGAGGGGGCAGCGGTGGCGACCCTCGGAATCTCGATTCCCTCGGCCGGGCGCGCAATATAACGTAATATGGGCCGGTCACAAGCCGGACATGCAAAGGGTGCCGCTCGCTTGCTCGGATGCTTTATTAAGCTTATTAACGGTGTATATATACTATACCGCCGCGGCGGGTGCGAGCGCGAAAGGCCCCCCCAGTACCACCGGGCGCGTACGCGCTTTCGAACCCCACCTCACTTCGGCTCTCCTCTATTTAGAGACAAAACAGCGGGCTTGCCGCGGCCGCAGAC
Organism: Eurytoma adleriae; assembly: GCA_900480045.1. Taxonomy (NCBI): domain Eukaryota; kingdom Metazoa; phylum Arthropoda; class Insecta; order Hymenoptera; family Eurytomidae; genus Eurytoma; species Eurytoma adleriae. The sequence continues at coordinate 929 of UXGC01000470.1, forward strand.
AATCGACTATTTATTTAGGCTTCAAAAGCGATATTTACTCGAGATCAATTTTGCCTTTTTTTTAGGGATTATTGTGTTATTACCTCGTGCACTATGGTGATGTGAAATTATAAAAAGTGTTGCTTAAAAAAGGTGGATGGTGTTTTAATTACACCGAATATTTTAAAAATTAAATAGTAATTTTCATGGTAGTAACTCAGTAGGATAGTGTCAAGTATCTGAATTAAACAATATTAAATAAATCAACAATAAAAGAATACAAACATTTTTCCATATATTCGCGCTACATATGAATTTAACTCCTAAAATATCAGAGATAAATAAATTGAAAGTAAAGCTATGCAAATTAAATTAAAAAAAATAACAGATTTTTAATTTTGTACCACGCATATACAGTATTTTGTATGGAAGGAACTGAGTAGTTTCTTATATGTGTGTACTACACGCAAAATATAAAAAAAAAAACTTCGCCTCTTTTACTCTCGTCTCACACCCACACGTGTACCAACACCCCTGGCTCTAAAAACTCAGGCGTAAAAATGAATTGTTCGAGCGCATCAGCGCCGGCGCGTCGCAAATCGCGCAGCCCACCGCTAAACGGCGAGACTTGGTCCGTTCGTTACGGGCCGACGAAAATCGGCGACGCTCTGCGGCTCGGCTCCGGGCTGAAAGTTTCGCCGACGCTCTTATCGCGTGCGCCCGAGCCCCCGAGACCGCAAAAAGGTTCTATTAGCTGCACGCGGCCGGGATTCGAATTGGACGCCAACGGAAAAAGGACTAGAAGACGCGCGACTGTGCACGGTGCCGATCGCGCTGCGCCGCGCACGAACATTCCCGACGATTGTGCATTAAAACTTTTTCGCGAGGAAGATCGGCGGAGACGCGATTATTCGTGCGGCAGTAATGGTGAAAAGTGATTTTTCGATTAAATGCGATTACCTGCTTTTTCTTGTATTCACAATCAACTTTTAAATAGAGTTACTTTATAATCAACTTTTCATCAGTTTGAAATCAATTTGTAATTTTTTTAATAAAAAATCATCAAGAAATCTGATCTCAAGAAATGAATAAATCATTACTATTCATAAACCAAAAATCACTATCAATTACAAATAATCTAAATAGTTTATTAAAGAATAATTGTAATTTGTAGGAGTAGTCATTAATTCGATGTTCTTTTTTACCGTCATTTTAAAATATTCGGACATTACACCTCGCAGCCATTTGACTCTTTATGAATATTGAAAATTCATTGAATGTTCGAGTTATATTTAAATCGGGTGTTTCACTAAATGAGAACTTATTTCATTTAAAACGCAATTAAGCTTTGACGCAGGGTACTATTTTAGCCTGTATATTTACCACTAGGCGGTTTCAGTCTGATATGTTTCCTTCAAACGAGTCTGCAGCTTCAGTTGTACATAATCCGAGATATAAGCCTCCATAAAACTTGAATAGTACTAGCTACGCGCTGAAAAAAGCTTATGTGCTCCGCCACTTAATATAATTGATTATAAAAAAATCATGTCTCAAAAAATCGATTAAACACTTGCAATCACTTCAATTACATGTCACTAAAATTATAATCAAGTTTCAATCAACAGGATATCTTCCTTTCATCGTTTTTCATCGTAAAATGATGAAAACTAAGAGCAGAACAATGTTAATTATATACAAATAAATTAATTTGTTCGCAAGTATATGTACTCTTACTTCTAAAAAATAAGTTAAACAGAAAGAAATTAGTGTAATTGCATCAATTTTGCAATAATTTAAACGACTTTAAACTTCGCTTCAGAGAAGATTATCGAAATTAGCAAAAAAATAATTCTCATTCTACCGGTACTTCGTAATTCGGGAAACGATACAAAGGCAAATCGCGAGTGGACCTTCTACAGCGGGTGTACGGCGGATTTGCTCGTAAGCCGGCCGGAAAGGAGAGCCGAGGAGGAAGAAAAGGCCGTCTAATCGGAGCCCGGCTCTATCCTAGTCCTGATTTAGGAAGGGACGTATTAATTGCGAGGGTCAGCCTCGGCCGTGCCGTCGCGGGGCCCAGGCGCTCGCCTCCCCTTATTTATGACTTATTAGCGCGGCTTTCGTCGCCGAAAGGCTGATTAACGCGCGCCTGCTCTCACTTACGTGCTCACCGGTGGATTCGCACTAGGAGCTCCCGGAGACAATAAAGAAGTCCAAGTGCGAATTAAAATGCGAATTATCGAGAATATTAATAAGTATATATTCAGTACAGTTAACACAGTAATTGATAAATTCTTGCTTGCAAAATGTGTAGCTAATAGACGTAGAAAATATTTTTTTTTATGAATGAAATAAATAAAATGATGTGATAAAAATTTTATTTCAATAGTCTCTGGTGTGAAATATTTATAATGTTTTTTCTTGACTGTACGTTATTGAATTTTAATACCAATTAAAATTTTTTTTCAAAGTGAGTCTTTTGCACGAGCTATAGATAGACCACGGTGTTAACGTTTTCACATTCTTTACGGTGATAAAACCGCATTTCCGCAGAGATACCCTTTCCTCTACATTTTTCAATATCGGCACAAAAGTCAGGCTCAATGTCATCATAGCAAAATTAAATAAAAATTCAGGATATAACTTCTTTCGTATTCTCATGATGTTCAAGAAGTTATAAATATGTATGTTTTACTTTTATATTGTTAAACACTAGTCATTTGTTAATTTTATTGCGTTGTCATATAAAAACTAGTTGTCAAGAGTAGTGGTTAAGATTAATTTTTAAAAATAGATACAGAAAAATTATATCCATACGATTCTATTAAAAACTTACTTAGAAAGAAAATTGTTACTTCAATTTCGAAGAAAGTCACAAAATAGTTTATATTTTTGAACTATGGAAGATTAATTATTAGGATTAATTATTTCCAAGCATCAAATGTTATCTGTAGAAGTAATTTAAATGCATAATTTTTAATCTACATAAAATGAGAACTAATTCCAATATAAAAATATATACAGAAATTGAAAATCATATAAATCATATAAATATTAACGAATTTAGAATTAATTTTTCTGTCAATATATATCACTCTCGGTAAATCATCTTTTTTCTGTCTAATAAGCAGGAATGTCATTATGCATGTAAACCTCTAGCCAGATCATACAATTAAACTGTCCACCAAATATTTTAAAAAGGTACTAAAGAAAACAAAAAAAAATATCGGCAAAGGTAAAGTATAAGAGGAAGCGTTGGTGAGGGTGCGGACAGAAGGTCCGGGCGGCTCCTTCGCTTCCGCCTGGGCGAGAACCGAGCCGAGCGCCGGTGGCGGCAAAACGAGGCTGCCTCGGGGGCTCCCGCAAAATGCTACCGTTTATTGCACTGTGGTCTACTAAAGCGGGAGGATCGAGCGGAGGAGAGCCAGATGCGGTTTCGCTCGTACTTGCCGATCCGGCAAGAATGTAATTAACCCATCGTGTACTCGAGCGCCTCTCCCCCTTCCTCAACCTCCCCCCTCCCGCACCCTCCACCGCTCGTCCTTTCACCACTCATGAGAGCTACTCTCGGGGTGCGATCGTTTTGCTCTTTTCATTGCAATCGGATGAGATCGAGATACACGGGTCGACTTGTATGCTCTACGATCTATCATCAATGTAAGCGTCTTAAGTGAGCAAGATACTTGAAGAAAATTGTTATTTCAGGTAGATTATTCGTTTCCTTGTGTGGTAAGTAAATAGTTTTATCGATTCTTTTGGCAGATAGATATTTACAAAGAAATTAATTACATCTTATATGCTAAATTAGAAATAACAGATTTAGTAAAAAGGAAGAAGAAACAAAGATTAAATTTATGATTATGATCAACCATTCGAAGTAGAATTAGAAATATTACATTTTTTAATAGATTTATTATAATTTAACAATTTAAGATCATTTTATTTTAGTCATAAAGGTAGTAAAATCATCATTTTATTCAAAATGTTTGTACATTATTAAAAAAAGTTTCCTACAAACTCAGTATTATTATATTTAAACATTAAATGATAATTCAGAGTAATTTCTAACAAGTAACATAACACAATTAATTCACGTTTAATCAATGAATGATACACTGGGGAAAAAATAGGAAAGTTTAGTTAAAATTATTTGGGATGGAGTACTAGAGGCGCGAGAATAATTTTCATAAATTTGGATAATTTTTATAGTCAATTTACATATTTTTTTCTAAAATTTCAATAAATAATTCAAGCCAGAAATTCAACATTCACTCAAAATGATCCCACTGTCCAGCGCCTCCGGAAAATCATCCAACCACTACGCAAGTCCCGTCATTCCAAAAAAAAACATCAAGAAAAAAAAGTCTCTTCAGAAAAGACACCCATCCCTGTTTGCTTTTCCACGCAGACGACGCGTCGCGAGATCCCCACCTTCCTCGCGCTCGTCGACCTGCGACGGCGTACTCGGCGGCCCGCCCAGACACCTCCGCAGCCCGGCGGCGCAAGAAGGAGCGAGAAAGACAGAGAGAGGACAGCAGAGACTCCTACGCACGGGCCTCTCGGCGCACCTCGGCGGCGGCGCGATAAATCGCTCCTTCCCGCGAGGGCAAGGAGTCCGCGACGACTCGCGGGGGGTTCCGGGGTGGGGCCCGCCGGGGAAACGCCGCCCCCGCCCCCACCTTGCGCGGAGCCTGGCTCCGCCTCCGCCGCGTGACGTCAGCCGCGTCACGGACACTTGTTACGCCTCGGCGACCCTCTCCCTCGCGGCCGTCGGCTCTCCTCAGACGGTGGATCGCGCGCCGCCGCGGCTCGCGCAGCGGGAAGCCGCGAGTGGGGTGCGAAGATTCGGGTAATAGCGGGAGCCGGGGGATTGGCCGCTCGGGTAGATTCGTGACGAGCAGCGGGTTGGCGGGATGCTTGTTTTCGTCGGGAACTGCGTGATATGATTTTGCAGAGATGCTGATGCGAAGAAGGAATGAAGTCTCTATAATAAGAGAATCTAATTGGCGGATGAGATATTTTCTTGTTACTTGTGATGGGTTATTGGGTTATTAATCACAGTTGATTATTCCATGCTCGGGTTTGAGCTTCAAGGATTAGAACATTAACTGAAGATTTATTTGTTAGCATAATTGAGCTGCATTCTTAATGATAACGAAAAAATTTGTGGTAACATCAATCAGCTCCTTTACTATGACCATATTTCTTCCTAGACGTGATTTATATACTGCAAGTGACGAAATGAATTATATTTTATGAAGTGTTCTTTGGGAGATTGACGAACTTGCTGACAGGATAAAAAAAATGGATATGCTAAAAATTAATTTACAGTGTTTAGTCTTCATTCGATGTAACATATGATAAAATCGTAATATATTGTTATCAGTTATTTAATTGTGATGAAAGGATTATTTTTTGGTATTTAATCAAAATAATTTCAAGAAATTTAAAAAATTACACTAGAATTAGATTCGCAAATTAACTTACCCAGTCTGACCCTGTCCGCACTTTATCTACTTATATAAAATTTTCCAACTAGAAACTTGCAAATAAGACCATTTCTATTATTTTATTAAGTTCTTTGGCAAGTATTCATAATAAAAAGTTGTCAATTTGATCAAAATGATTTCAAGAAATTTAAAAAATTACACGAGAATTAGATTTACTAATTAACTTACCATGTCTGACCTAGTTTGCACTTTATCTACTGAATAGAAAATTTTACACCTAGTAACTTACAAAGATGACCATGTCTACTACTTCATTAAATACTTTGGTAAGAATTTAAAAAATTACACTCGAATTATATTTGTAAATGAACTTACCCAGTCTTACCCAGTTCGCACTTTATCTACTTAATAGAAAATTTTCCAACTAGAAACTTACAAAAATGACCATTTCTACTTCTTTATTAAGTTCTTTGGCAAGTATTCATAATAAAAATTTATCAATTTGATCAAAATGATTTCAAGAAATTTTAAAAATTACACGAGAATTAGATTTGCAAATTAACTTAACATGTCTGACCTAGTTCGCACTTTATCTACTTAATAGGTAAAAGCACTTTTCCAGCTAGAATCTTAAACAAAATTATTACTTCTACCTTATTCTGTTCTTCGGCAAATATTCATAATAAAAAATTGTCAATTTAATAAAAATAATTTAATGAAATTTAAAGAATTACATTAGAATTAGATTCGCAGATTAACGTCTTACCTAGTCAGTACTTTATCTATTTAATAGAAAATTTTCCACCTGGATGTTTATGAATATGACTACTACCGATACTTTTATATATTCTAAAAATTAAATTAAAATTAAATTCTATTATTTTAGATTAAAAGTCAGTCATTCATATTAAAGCCTGAATATTATATAGGTACTTATATAACATATAACTATTATTCTTAATGAATACAATTCAGTTTCTTTACTCATGAAGCATTTGGATACATAGTTATATTTCGAAATATATTATTGCACTAGTCTTCTGTAACAAGACGACCTAAAATTATTGTTGAAATTAAATTTTTAAAAAATACTAAATAATATAAGCTCTAATAAAAAAATAACTTAAAAATTATCATGAATTATCAAGGACGCGGTAGAAAATGAAATGACCCATAGTCAAACTTTAAAAAAAAACCCACTTACACATTAAGACTCCGGAGGGGAATAAATCGCGATAAAAAAAGAACAGTCAACCAAGGAACTGGCCTATCAGCGCCAGTGAGCGCGAGCGCCAGATATTACAAGACCATTCCTGCACGCTGCGGAACTCCGGCGCGTACAGCGGGACAGTCGCACGCCTAATTAATCCCCGGAAAGCTTCCACTCGTCGTTTGTCTCGCGATTTTCTGTTTTTTCCGCTTGGTTACAGCGCGAGAGGTGGGGGGTCACCTCTCGGGCCTCGGCCGCGCGCCGCCAATTTATCGCGCGATACGCGTGCGAGAGAGACGGAGCTAGGCGTCGTGGGAAAGTGGCAGATAAGCCCGGTAGCCGCTCTGCTTTTGTTTCGCATTTTGGCGGTCGCTTCCTACGCGAAAAATCAAAGCCCCGAAGATGGGAAGGCGGCCCCCGGATATCGCCGGCGTGACTGTAGGCCCTTGACCCGCATACGGGCCGCCGCGCGCGCTTCTGCGGAGATGCGGAGGGACAGCGCCCGCTATCGCCGGGAATGCTATCTCGTGCGAAATTTCACGCCGGGGTCATCATGCACCGAGCGTGTTGTAAGAATTCGGTGATCGAAGGGACACGGATCATTTGGCGGGAAAGCTTCAAAAGTAGCGTGACTCATGGTTAGTAACCAGAATTTGCGTTATTCAGCGTTTTATTTAATTATTACACTTTTTCAGTTTCATTAACAATTATTAATAATTAAACTGTCAATAGTTAATTAATACATTCGTGCTATGAATAATCGTTATGTTGTTTTGCAAAAATTTATTTTTATTTATATTAAGGAGAGAATATATTTGAAAGTGAAAGTCATCTTTTACTTGAATGAGATTAATAATAATTTAACTTAAGGAGCGTAAGCGGATACTTGCGCGCAGAATCATGAGCGATAATTTCATGCATTATTAAAATTTCACCGAATCATCTAAGCAATGAATTTTCCCCAATTGACTCATCGCGACTTCCTTCCTCAAAAATGCTAAATTATTCATCAGCCGTATTCAAGGAGCTCTAATAATTATGTCAAATATCAAGTGTGATGCACGACAGGTGGTCTCATATGTCAGAAGATAAATATTACGTTTCAATTATTAGTCGAAGGTAGAAAATTCAGTCTCTGACATCAAAGATGCAAAAATGCATTTTCTTGACTTCATTATTATTGGTACTAGTTTTTACTTATTTAACCGCGTCAACTGCGTGGGTAAATGTAAAATTCAATAATTGATAATGCAACCGGAAGTTTAATAACAAGACAAATGTATATTGTTCAGTCAAATATAAATTGTTTCAGTTCCAAATACCTAATAAACAGGCTGAAATATGAATTAGTAGTACTGTTCAATAATCTGTATAAAATTTGATACTGATATGTAAGAACCATCCTTCTTCGCTTGTTTACTTATTTATTAGCAATTAATTAGCGAACAGTTACGCAATTTAAATGAAACGTAGTACAAATCGCCGCATACAACAGGACTCAAGCGCTTTTACAATGTAAATGAAAAGTAATAGGTCACGGTGCGAAAAAAAGGTTGCATTTATTTTGCGCCTCGCTGAATTTTCAATGTGCATCGTTGACGCAAAAATTGGACATTTGCGTAAAGGTGACGCGAAACATTTTTCGTGCGAAAATAAATGTAAAAATCATCGCGGGCATTCGCGTGGGGTGAACGGCTCGTTCAAATTCAGCCGCACGATCCGAAAACACGTGTCCGCGCAAAATTCGAGCGTCAGCTCGCAAGTGGAAAAAGACAGAGGCCGCGGGACAAAGGGCACCGAGAAGAATAAAAGGCGGGAGAGGAGTCAGGCCGAAATATGGCAGATCCGACAGACTTGCCCTCGTGGGAAGACGACTACTTGACGAAATAAGGAAACAAACATATAAATTTGAAAAATAATTTGTAGGTATACAATTTTAAAACGTGATATTTACAAGTTCATTTTTTACGTAAGAAGAAACTGAAAAAATTGAAATAGTTTCTTCTAAGACCTAGTAGAACTATATAACAATAAAAACAGTACTGTTTTCTCTATTCTAGTTTATTAGAATGTAATTATAGGTAGTTACAATTACCTAGTAGCAACTTTAAAACTTTAAATTAATTTAAATAAAATAGTATATAACCACATTAATAAATTTAATATAAAGTTTCGGTAATCATTTTTTATTATACAATTTTTTCAAAATTCTAGTTATTATAAACAGCTAAATTAAAAAATTTTGAATCTAATTTTTATTAAAACATTGTTCTTAGTCGAGTGATAAATTTTCCTTTTAATAGAATCTACTACTTAACAGCTACATTGAAATTATGTTTGTGTTTACAATCAGCAGACTCATATTGCGTATTTGTACTGCTCCTGTGCTACCAGGAATTACTGTAATTAAGAACAATTAAAAACATTTTCTTTAAAACACTCCACAATAAAATGGACTAAAATGTACAAAAATAACGTTGCACATGCAGTTCTCTCCAGCGAACTCATTCACCGCAGTATCCCCCAAAAACTGCAGGTCCCTCAAAAAGAAACAGAAACTCATCCCCGATCTTTCTCATGCAAATGCAGGCCAGCGTAGCTCGCAGTCTCGTGCAAGACACCTCGTTTCTCCGACTCGCCTCCGAAAAACAAGCCGAAAAAGGAAAAAAATCCCTCAAAAAGCGAACTAGAAAGCCTCTCCCTCTCTCCGCCGCCTCGGAGCGGGCGCTCGCTCGCTCGCGAGAGGAGAGCCGCTTGGGAATCGGTGCAGCGCTGGTCCGTCCCCTCGGCTTCCGCGCTTGCGAGCACGCGGCACGCGAGAGTCCGGCCGCGCGGGAGTAGGGACGGCCGGCGGAGCGAGCGAGCGCCGGCGCGCGGGCCTCTCGCGGCATTACGTCGCGAGCCGCCGAGCGCGACTGACGCGCCGTTCGCGCCACGCGTGCGTGTGTGTGAGTGTGCGAGTGTGCCCCCCCGTCGGCTTACGTCCGCGCCAGCGCCGCGCCAAAACAGCCACGCGCACGAGAGGATGATGGACCCGCGCGGGTGCAGCCGCGGCGCGCGCAGTAGCCACGAGCAGCAGCAGCGGCAGCAGCCGTCCCGCGGCCCGCTGGCGGAATGAGGCGCACCGCCGCCCGGTAGGGACGACTCCTCGTGGGCACCGACTGCACGTCTTCGCGGGGGAGGGGGACCCGCCCGCGATGGGTTAGGAGCCGCGAGCCGTGCGTGTCAGCTGTCGACTGTGTGTGACGTTACTGCGGAGCGCGCGCAGCCTGGACTGACCGTCGCGATCGCGGACGATCGGCGCGAGTGCGGCTACCTTTTTTTTTTTAAATCGGATCTTTTAAACCTGTACAGTAGGCGAATTTGTACATAAGCACCGCGAGCGGGGAGCGGAGTTACCGGTTTCGGTTTCATTGTGTGATATACCAGTTGGATGGAGGGTGGTTTTTGTAAATAAAGAGAAGATAAGTATAGAAGTACAAGTACACTCCTCGCGCCAAGTGAGTTCAGTGCTAAGGAGAGTTGGAAAGGATTCCCGGAGGAGCTTGAAGTTTCGCGAGCGCGGCGAATCGAGTGAAACCGAGCCTTGGGAAGGGAAGCACCGAGTCATCGTCGTGACAGTTGGAAGTATCACATCAAGCGCACCGGGCAAAAAGTTGAGCCTCCGCCGGTGCCACCGGTCACCAGCGAAAAGGGAGAGGAGAGAGAGGAGCGGAAGCCATGCCCGTGGCGAGATCTCGCTGATCTCCGCGAACACGGGCCAGCTGGAGAACTACTGGAGCCAGGGGGTGACCAGGACGCTGGAGGTCGGCTCGCTGCTGGCCGATGGGATGCATCTCCCGGTGGGCTCGGTGAGCTGCAGCGGCGAGAGCTACGGCAGCGCGTTGGGCCACCAGCACCCCCAGCACCAGCAGCAGCAGCACCAGCAGCTCGCGCCGCCGCCGCCGCAGCACGAGGACCTGGCGACCCTGCACCCGCCGCAGCAGCAGGCGAGGTACCAGCGCCAGCAGCAGGCGCAGCAGCAGCAGCAGTCGGCGGAGGAGGCAGCGGAGCCCGGGCCGCCGGGAGCCGCCGGCGAGATGAGCGAGGCGGCCGCCGTCGGCGAGCTCTGGTGGACCGAGAAGCTCGTCGGCGAGGCGCAGGCCGAGCACCCCGGCGAACTCGTCAGGACAGGTCGGTTTTCGATTTTCATTAGTGGAGGGTTCCTTTCGCGAGGGATGATGAGTGAGGTGGGGAAGCAAGTCTGTGCTGTTGTCAGTGCTCCAAAATTTTAATCTGGCGATTTCTGCTTTTTATTCCGCTGGATGTTCATGGAAATTTCGGTTGAGCAGAAAAAAGGGGATGTAAGGGTTGCTTCTTTGATTACTTTGATTTTTTAACACACTGAAAACTATGTCAAGTTGTTAAAATAGTGATTTTATTGTAAATGTGCTTCTTGTAAAAATCTTTTATCCAACTGAGTAGGCCTGAATGATTCTAAAGTTTTTTGACTTCATAGAATCCAGTCTGCATCATTGATCAGCTGATTCTGATAAATATTGAATACAACACGAGGACATCACATCTTTTAATTGCTTGACTCTAATACAATCAATAAATTTGTAAATTTTAATGGTTTCGATACAATTTATAATTGAAAACATTCTTATTATAAAGTATTTGAAGCATTTGATATCAAGTAGTATCTTTCACAATTTTTAAGAAATTTTTAAGTTTTTCTTTTGTTACTTGCACTGCAATTAAAAATGTTATTAAAATTTTAAACCAGAATGAAATACTTCTGTCAATATTTTCGTACTTTCAACAAGAAATTTAAATCATTAAAAACACACTTAAAGTATGATATAGATCAAAATTAAATTAAAATCATATTTTTCTTAAACTCCATTTCTGGGCTCTTTAAACGCCCACGTTATTGATATTACGTATAACCTACTGAACACATGTATTACAACGATATATTACGTACATTATACATATATTACACATATTTTACAACGTTTTTCTTGAAAAAAAATATATATAATTAAATTGTTTAATTGATTTTTCACCTAAAAAACATAAAAAAGATTACAAAAACAACCATATTTTTGCAATGTTTACTTTTAAAATTCGTATGGACTTTTATTATAGATGCTCGTTCTATATTTATTTCACGCATCGATTGAAAAGTCAAGTATAGTCTGCGCGTTTTGCAAGATAATAACCTACACTCGAGCAACAAGTTTCCTGTCGCATGAGCGCTCGATAATATTGGTTTTACAGATTATTTTTTACTCGAAAACATATAAATAGCCAATAAACCGTTGAATTGAGCGGCTGCACGCCAATCTAAACATTTCTGCGGTTTACGCGCGCTAAAGGTATTACGGTTTGCAAGCACTTTTCTTCACATCTGTTCTTCATTGCATTCAACGACTATTCCAATAAGTAATTCAATAATGACGAAGTGCACTTATGGGTTCCACTTTTTAAATCTGATTTAATAACTCGTTACTTAATTTCGTTGTTTACTTTCATCAAAAATAGAATCAAGTCTATAAAATCTCTGAAAATGTGAAATCCATTTAGAAAATGTGAATAGGGAAATGTTTTATTTAAATTGTTCACTATATAGTGAACGACTTTTCAAATTTAATGTCACTATTCACATTTTTCTAAATTAATTTCCCATTATCAGATCGAGCCGAAAGAATAGATATGTTCATTCTTTTTTACAGTGATTTTGGCTTAAAAAGTATTTACTTCTTTTCTTTGTATATTTTTGTTCTCTGTATGATCAGAACATCATTCCTACTTTCATAAATATATAGTAAAATTCATAAAATTACATATCAGGCTTCTACTCCAGAATTTTCTAAAAAACATATATCAGAAACTAAATAAGAAAATTTTTTAAAAATTGATCTACAGATCCGGTGCAACGTAGTTAATGCAGCCTTCCTTCGCCGATGCACGGCACCGAAATCCTACCTCGTAGGATGCGCGCAGCATCCCTACGAGAAGTCCGAGGATTCCCCGCGGCCCTCCCACACTTTGACCCTGCCAATTAGCCCCGCTGGCCAAATAAGTACCCGCGCACACGTCCCCGGATATAATGAGAGTCGCCCCCGGTATAATGGCTCACCGAGTTCCGTCCAGCGCGCGCGAGAGCGTCCGAGGAACTGGTCGGGGCCCACCTGCGCGCTCTCCCCAAACGTCGGGAGGAGCGGGAGACAAAGATTTTTCTCTCCTCGATTTACGGCCGAATCCGCTCGGAGAGGCGCTTCGACGAAGCCCCCAGTCTAGTTCGTCGGAAATTTCATTCCGACGATTTTGTTTTTAGTGCCCGTCTCTCGCGCGTGTTGCTCCTTTTTTTTTTCTCTCGTCGCTCGTCTGCACCGCGTAGGTGATGCTCCGCTCGTAAATTGCACTTGTGAGGTTGCCGACTGCGCTGGTGACAGATTTTCGAAGGACGAAGGTTATTTATAGCCGACGGCGCCGTAATTGTTGACAATGTATTGACTGTTGGCGCTAAAAAATCATTTTACGAGCAAACCCATTTAAATGCCGCGCTGCAAACTGTTGCATGCACTTGTATTTTATTTTGTTTCTACTTGTACAAAAATATTAAAGCTACTTTTAGTACAGCGCACCTCATTTATTATGCCTTATTTGTTATACCCCATTTATTACTATTTATTACCACCAACATCAGTGGTTTCTCAATTTCAATTGAAATTTTTGGAAATAAAATTAAGCATACTTTAAGAAATAAAATAAAATAATTTTGATACTATTGTGTGTAATTGTTAAGAACTCCATTTTCGTTTACAACATATCACATACTAGTATGGTGCGCAATTAGTATCTGCGATGTGATTTACATCTAAGGATTGGTGTGACTGTTGCAGGTTCTCCGTATTTTCTGTGCAGTCAGCTTCCGACGCATTGGCGGTCGAATAAGACACTTCCGGTGGCGTTCAAAGTGGTTGCGCTAGGCGAAATCGGCGATGGCACCCTCGTGACCGTGAGGGCGGGTAACGACGAGAACTGTTGCGCGGAGCTCAGGAACTCGACAGCCCTTATGAAGAATCAGGTGGCCAAGTTCAATGACCTCAGGTTCGTCGGCAGGAGCGGGAGAGGTAAGATATTGACTTCTAAGTGCATAACTTAAGATGATCGTTTAAAGACTGTAAGAACATAATTCGCTTTTACAGCGAGTATTCATTAATTTAAAACAATACAAATTAGTGTGTTGATCTGACACTAGTTCTTATAGAAGTAGTAACTATTGAAGTGAAAATCCCTAGGTAGGATAAGACTTCTGCAAGATTTGTTAAACTTTATATTTACCTAATTATAACTAGTTAACTAAAAAATGATAGGTTTTTCAAACACAATTTTTTATATAAATATCGAAACTATTCTAATCTTCATAATAACAACATCTAATTTAAATGTAAATGTATAAAATTGGTCTAATTACGTTTTAAATATCAAATTAAACTAAAATCAAATACGACTATATTTACCTCACTGTGCTAAATCAACGGATTAAATCAAGTACAAAAAAAACTATAATTAAATCCAGCAAACAATTGCAAGAACAATATTAATTTCAACATCGCGCACCACGGGCTCGGCGCTAAATTTCAAACGCACTCGATCTCCGCTGCACGCGCGGCGCTCATCGGACAACGGCGCGATTTTTAAATAATTAGCCCCATTAGCCTGTCACGCGGGGGTCGCGCGCCCGGTAGTTCGTTTGCGCGTGACAGGCCGAGAGGCGGGCGTCCAGCGGGCGCGCCGCACGCGAGAGACGGCCCGGGAGAGCCGCGCCGCCGCGGGCAAGTCGCTCGATGACGATGATTGCGATAACCGTGATTTCGGGGCGGAAGGGCCGCCGGCGGCCGTTTCGGGACAGTTTCGCGGGCGCGACTCGCTGCGCGCCTCTTTCGCGGCCGGATCGCCCCGCTGCCTTTGCGCCCGCGAGGCTGCTCGCTCGCCGTCGCAGCTGCGGTATTTCCTTTTCCGAGTGATTGATCGGATGCAATCGCCGGTGATTTGACGCGGTCCTTTTGTCCTTTTTTTTTTGACGGGATCGGGTCGGCACGAAGTTTGAAATTTCGTACGGGTGCTGGTCGTCGCGGGTACCTTTGCTTTTGATTTTTTGTAAATCATTCTAAATTGATTTAGTGGATTAGGCGGTATCTAGAAGTAATTGCAGGTTCTACTTTAATCATTTACATTTTTTAGTGCAGTTTGTAGTTTGTATCAAAATTCTCCCTACTAAGTAAGGCAATACATTGCAAATGTATAAGATATTTCGTGTATTTGCAGATTTGAGCCGACGGGTTATTTATTCCGTGTAATCAAAAACCCTTTTTAAATAAGTTAATTCGGAATTATTTTTTAATCAATGAGAAGATACTTTGTAATTTCTTAATTAATAATAATAGAAATAATAATCAACAAATGCAATCAACAAAACATTATGAAATAACTATAACTTGTAGGAGTTATAATTAGTTGTATGTATGTACGGGATTTTACTGTTGTATCAATTAAGGTACAAAGAAGTTTTCTATGATCTTTTTCTATCGTAATTTTAAAGTTTTTGGGCATCAGACCTTCAGAATCAGGTCCTCAGAATCAGATCAGAAGGTTCTAAGACACTTCGGGTCTTCGATGGAATATTAAAATGTATTTTATTGAAGGTTTGACTTATTTAATTTTTCACTTAATACGAACACATTTCAGTCAAAGCGCAATATCAGCTAGCACATAATACCGCTAGATGGACTCTGTATCATTTTTCCTACTAGCAGATCTGCTGCCTCAATTTAATATCTGGTGCCTTTAGACCTGAATGAGAAGTGACTAGAAATTCACCATTTACATGCTTATAATTGATTACAAAAAAATCGTGTAATAGTTAAAAATCGATTGAATTCGTGTAAGCATTGCAGTCGAATGTCACTAAAATTTTTATCTTTGGGTTAATAATCTATCTTTTCTATGCTTTTTCTTCGTTATTATTATTGCTATATTGTAGAACTGATGAACACGATGAACCTCTGAAAACACGTCACTTGTATCAAAGTTAACACGTAAATTAACACGTAATCAGAAACACGTAAATTAACCATTCCACTCACTTATTTAAAAATGAAATAGATTTTCTTGAAATGAAAATGCTTGTCTTTTTTATTACCCGATACAGAATCGAAGCAATAAAAAACAATGAATATCGCATACCCGTATTATTCTCAGAAAAATTACGGAAAACTCCTTCAAAGCGGTTTAAACCATTTATCGCTTACGAAAAATCCGCGGGCCGATCAGGGCGAAACTAATTCGGCCCGAGGCGCGCCTCATCGAAAAGAGGGAAAGGCCCTTTAATCATCGGCTGAACAAATGACTGGGAATGATGCGCCCATCCCCCCGCGCGCTGGATGATCCTCATGGTTTTGGCAGGAGAAGAGCAGCGCGAGCGGCGCGGTCGCGCGGAGCGGGGCGCAAAACGCGCGCACACATAAACTCGAGCGACGCAGCGGCCCGTACGCGCGTCGCCCCAGAGTCATTACTCGACGTCCGCCGTGCGCGAGCTCGGCTGCCCGAAACAACTGGCCGTTAATCAGAAATCATCACGGAACGTCCGGCAAAGGACTCCCCTTGGCCCTCCATCCACCCCCGCCCGCGTCCCCTCTCGATTTTCCTCGTCGCTGTATGAACGATTCAATTTTATCACTGACATGATTTTTCGATGGTTCTTTAATTGGAGTTCTTTCCGATTCTTGTTGTATAAAAGGATGTAGCTATGAACTTTGTAATTAGACTTGCAAATATACTGGATTTAAATAATTTTGAAATGAATGAAAATAAAATGTTGATTGTGAAAATGCAGTAAGTTTGAACATACCTTAATTTTATGAGTCTAAAAGTTAAGTTAGTAGTCTGGCTTCATATCACACGTGGCCGCAATAGGATACGTTAATGCATAATAGTAATGAGAAAAATTAGAGTCTTTTATATTGATTATCTGGATCATTATTTTTTTTATCCATTTTGAATTTTTGATTGAAAATCATTGAAATTAATTGAAAATCTTTTCGATCATTTTAGTGATTTTCGGATTGCACAGTACCTCAAGATAACTTAACAAATAGTAAATAAAATAGAAAAAAACAATTATCCACATGAATGTAAAGAGTTCAGTTTTCAAAGATTTTTAAAATGTTCTTGTTCGCTTACGAAACGTATCCTATTAATGCCCGCATAATAGCCGCAGATAAGTCATCTAAATGGTTAAATCGTTCGATTCATTGCGCAACCCCATGACTCGCGGCCGCCAAACATCAATTCAGCTCGACTCGCGCGCGGGCGCAAAAAGCGCAGATCTGCGCCTGACAAACGCATCATCGAAAGCCGCGGGATCTGAAAACACGCGCGGACAGGTACCCGCGTACATCCGCGCGCAATCATCGAAAGCTCAGGGGGGAGGAGGAGGAGGAAGGCGGGCGTCGCGTTACCCCCGAAATCAAAGCGCGCCCCCGCGAAAGGAAACAAAAGCGGCGAGGCGCCGGCCGAAGGACGCCAAAGAGAGCAGCGCGCCGGGGCGCAAAATAATGGACCGTCATGGAAATCCAATTTGAGCGGCATGACAGTTGTTTAGCGTCGGGTTACACGGCGCGTACGGTGGCCGCGCGAGCGAGTCGGCCGGGCCGGCGTCATCGCCGGCCAACACAGCCGCGAGGGCGAAACGAGCGGGATAGAGTCCGCGCGCGCGGCGCAATGGGTTATGGATTGACGGGCCGCTCGCCGCGGCGGGCTCGTTGCGAATGGCATCATCTATCTTTCAGGCGGTTCCGTCATTTCGCGCTGCATTACGGGCCTTTTCGAGATGCAAAACGAAAACCCGGGGCACCGCGATGTGCATACACGCGGCGCCGGTGTGCAGCGCGCGCGCGCCCATTTACCGCCGGCGCGCAACAGCCAGAGCCCTTATTTCGATTTTCGAGCGCTGGCAGGCTCGAGCGCGCGGGGGGACGCGTGAATATTCGAAATTTTACCCGCGCAGATTGATTTCCACGATTGGCCGGCTCTTTCGTCGCGCTTAATGCCCCTCATTTGTCAGCCACCTTTTTGTCGGATTTTTAATATTCTCCTTCGAGGGCGATTTTTATTGGCAGATCATAGATTTTTTGCGGCGATTTTTTCCTTATTTAAATAATTAAGTAAATTGTATGCGAGAGATTAATCATTTTACGTAATCATAAGTCACTTTGCCTTTCTTCGCTACGAGATTTCCAAAAATACTTTTCTTCGTGGCGAATTGAATTTTGGCGTGGTTTTCTATATAAAATTCTAAAAATCGTACTTCATAATTGAATGGTACCATTATCTATACTATTCTGCATCGCATGAAGCTATGTTACTGTTGCTCCCACTGCAGAATAGTTTTAAGAATATATTTATACAATCTAACCGCTTTCTTACGGGTACTCAAGGGGTAGGTTCATTTATTTTGCGCCAGTGACGTATGTCCTGTTAAAAATGTCCACGTGGAAAATCCACATGCAATATCCACGTGGAATTTCTTTAGATATTTTTAGCAGTAATGTTGTGGTTAAGTCGTACATTTTGGAATAAAGTAGATAAATCTACATTATGCATAGAGGCAAAGTAAAGGTAGTCTTGAAATATTAAGTATTTTTTTAGAATTTTAGTTACATCTTTTGTATAAGGCATATTATAAAATTGTGGATAATTGAAAAAATACTTCTAAATGTACTTTGACAATGCATTTAATGATACACAATGATGCTCAACGTTAATTTTGGGGAATCCTTTAATTTATTTACAGTAGTTGCGGACACAAGTACCTACATAAATATGCTTAAATCTTTAATTAAATTTAACACAAATATTAGTGCGTAAATAACATTAAGGTAGTTCACCGACTTCTCAATTAATTAATAATAAAATATTTTGAAAAACTAATTAATTCCAGATAGCGCAGTACCTTATAATTTTATATATTGAAAAATATACTTCTCAATAACTCATTTCTTTTTAAATCATAATAAACAAAAATTAGATTCCTTAATAAGCCCGACAAAAAAAGAGCAAAACACGCGATCAAATCACATCGAATCGCCCCGTCAAAAGTCAATACGACAGTTGCGCATCAGCCTCGACTTAACTATATACAGCCGGGCCGATAAAGCCGGCCTGCAGTGGCGATCCATCTTCCGCAACTTACAGCGAGTCCGCGGGCTCTCCCTCCCGCGTTTGTTTTTTCTCTCGCCGGCCCGCAAAACAGAAGCTCACAGAGGCGCGCGAGCGCATCGATGCACCGAATAATCCGTAATTCCCAATTTCGCCGATTGACCGAATCGCCCGTGGCGCGGACGTAATACGACCGCGACGCGCGCGCGCCTCCCCCTCCACCCCCGCCTGCCCGCCACTGTCAGCGATCACAGGAGGATATAGTTCGGCTCGCCGAGGCCGTTTATTAATTTGATTGCTTTTGCGATTTCTCGGCCTATCCCCCCCGCTCCCGCCGAGCCTCTGTGTGTGCGAACTGCAGCGCGTCGCGCGCAGCCCCCCCACCCCCATGGGAGAAGGGAACGGCGCAAGTGCTCCATCAGATTACGGATTGCTCAAAAATTTGCTAGCCCGCCGATTGATTGCATTGGCCCGGCTTCATTTTTTATTTTATTCCCGACTGCGCTTTTTTTCCTACCCCGGTGATACCCGTCCATTTAGTCGATTGTCCGAGATTGCGTGGATTAAAAAAAAAAAAAAATACAAAAAAAGGTGAATATTTTTTAGTGATGTCGAACGATTGGTCTTTTTTTTTAGCCCACAGTTTTATCGAAATTGGACGAGCGCTTTGGAAATGAAATTTCATCCCTCGAAGGCAAATTCCGTAAAGCTTTTAAAAATAATTCAAGACGCGGTGAGATCGCGAAGGCCCGGCTCGTTACAACACATCTCCCTTCGCGTTTTCTTTTTTCGCGCAGCTCAATCGCCGGATATCCGCGATCGATGAGAAAAAAAATTCGCCGCACGCGATGCGTTTCTCGCATTGTGCCGGGTTTCGTGCATCCCCCAAACCGACTGCGGCGCAGTAAACTTCGGGCATTGTGCCCGAAGCTTTCAGCGCCCAAGTTCGAGCGGAAGGGACGCAGGAAAAATTTAACAATACTTAGGCGAAACCAGAAGGTTAAGGTCAGGTTCATTCATACTCGACGTGCGGTAGGTTGCGTCGTGATCCCCGTAGCACCCGGTAAACGATCGCATTTTATTTATTCACACTGTTGCGAGACTGAAATGATTCGAGTTTAATTTTTCGTCGGAATCGAAGTTTATAAGAAGCGGGTGTTTTATTCATGTTATTATTAAGGCGAAAACGATTTAGAACACTTTTCTGTTTTACATTAAAATTTTAAAGGATATTTTCTTGATATAAGGTCTATTAAAAATATAACTTGTTATGGAAGTTGGAATCAGTTTTCGATAGTAAGCAGATATTTAAATTAAATATGTTACCTCTGTGAGTTGTTTCGGGATAGAGAAAGTTTCTTTAGTAATTGCTTTTATAGTCGAATGGAAACTTAGACGTTAACTAATTCATTAAGAAAAAATTACCGATTATTAGATATAATGTTGTAAAACATACGTATGAAACTCGAAATGATTTTGATTTAGATCTTTGTTGACTCCGCCTTCTTAGGCTTGAAAATAATTTAAAAAAGTAATTTTGTAAATTTTTTTATTAATTTTTTATCTCTATTAGATTTCGGGCTATTTGCTATGTCGCTTATTATTAATAAATGAATTAATAAAATGTCATTTGACTAAAAACAGCATTCACGACGAAAAACATGAAGTGAAGCTTCAAGCGTAGTCTTCATTCTTGACAAATTATTGTCCTTTGACTGAGAAGCGCTGAACATACAGCGCACATATATCAATAGATGCAATAAACTCATTTACGACGAACAACATGAAGTGCAGCTTGAAGCGTACCTTCATTCTCGATTGGTAAATAGTCATTCGACTAAAGGGACCTGAGCATGTACCGAAAGCGAATTTCATACCACATGATCGAATTATACCTGCAGTAGATGCAATAAACTCGTTTACGACGAAAAAAAAAATGAAGCGCAGCTTCAAACGTGGCTTCATTCTCGATTCGTGAACAACAGGCGAGCTCACCCTCGCTGTGGAGCGTTACACGGCTATCAACGCAGGGGTTGCTCCAGCAGCACTCTCCCACCGCGCACCGGATACCCTCCTCCACAGTTTTATCGCTGCCGCTTGCTGCCCTTTTTTGCGGGGAATCCGTTTTGCACTTTCGCGCTCATTAATACAGACGCTGTTTTTCAGCTTTTTAAGGAAAATTTTCTAATTTAAACGGAATCTGACTTCTTTTATTTAAGAGAATATAATATTCTTTTCTAGTACTCGCTGTTTATATTTTATTGACAGTATTATAATTTCTTGTTTATTATTATTTTTTCAACGTTTCTCAATTTCTGGATCTATTATTTCATCCTATTACGTATTTTCTACGCATCTGTTAATTTTAACAAAATCTAAATTTCCGCGTATGGTCAATTAATGCATTACTTTCTAAAATCCATCTCAATGTGCAATATTCCGGTTATTTTAAATCATATAGAGATCAGGCTACATATTATTTAAATCATTACAAATCAGATAGAGAGTAAGCAAAATAGAGAACGCCTGAATGAATTAGCGAATACCAGTTGGATTAGTGTATTCAGTCCATTTTCAATAAAATTTGATTATTTACCTGAAAGACAGTTGATTTGACTTCGCAATTTAGAATTAATCTCCAGCGAAAAAAGAAATCACTGTGTAAACCTATGGTGTCATTTTGAACGGATTGATTTTAGAGAGCACTATCGGCCAAAACACGATTAGCTGGGCATTCTGCACATTATCTCGGCGTCTTCGCATATATGGGTGCGAGGCAAGTGCTGCCGAGGGATGATCGCCATCCCCGTGATCGCGCATTACAGACAAGGTGACCGTGCGTCGGCGGGAGGCAACAACAGCGTCGGTGCATCGTTGATGCAGTAGCTCGAGCCGTTACAGTCAGTTCCCTGCCATCCTCACACTCGCACCCTCGAACATACACGCGAACACGTACTCACACTCGCACACTCTCCCTGCACCCACATACATATACACACGTGTGTACAAGCACACTTGACCGTCATCGCATACACGTACACACACGCATGCACACACGTACACACACCTGCACACGTACACACAGAAATGGAGAGAGGGTGGAGGACAGGCGGACTCGTGGCCCCGATTTTGTACGTCGCTAGAGTGAGAGGCCGCGGTGGAGGGGGCGAGCGGGGGGGTTAGCGGGGGTAGCAGCGCAACGTCCTGTCCTGTCTCTGCAGATGACCGTTCCCATCATCGAGTATTAACCGCAACTCCGACGGCCGTATACGCTCTCGCTCGTGCGGCATTATTAGCCCTCCTCCCGCGCGCGCGCGCGCCCACCGCCACCCCCCGCTCCGCCACTCTTACCGCGCGCCGAGCTACACCGCCACCCTATACTCGCGCGCTCTGCTTCTGCTCGGCGACCCCTCCCTCCCTCCCCCGAAACACAACCCCCTTCCTCGGGGCCGCCACCCCATTCGCCGGCTACCGAGCTTCTTTAAAAAGACGTCGCCAGACATGCGCGGGACGCGAAGTTTTCGTCGCGACGCGCCGCGGCATTATTTATGCGAGACACTACCCCTTGGCGCGACCGGCAGCGCAGTTCTGCCGGCTTTGCGGACGAGTGCGCGAAAGTTACGGGAACGAGGTAGTTTGATGAGTTTCTTAGGGTATGCAGTGGGGGGTGCGGAGGCGACGTCGTTTCTTGAAAAGATAATTTCATTTCCTAATCCGTAATCAAGGGTATAAGGATAACTTATTTATTTTATATACATGGAAAAATAGTTTTCGGGGGAAGGTAATATAATTGTCGTGACAGCAATAAGCAATACTTACAATTAGTAGCTTGTATAATAGCAATTATATACTTATTTAAAGAATGTTAAATTGCAGATTCGCTACAAGAATGATACAAATATTTTACTGGCTAAATGTATCTTTTGATCTTTAAACAGTAACTGACCAGTTTATGGCTGTAGCTAATTAGCGATTTCGATTAGAGCTGTAAACTTTTATCCCTCCAAAAATGATTTTATATTATAAAAACGATCCACTATTGTTCAAATCGTGTATTATTTTTTAATTCGTAAGATATACGACTGTTAAGTTTTGAAATACGAAGATCATCAATTGTTCACTTTCATTTCAATCTAACATAATATCATAAAATGCATTTTAATAAAGTACACAAAACAGACAATCTAACGGCACAACGAAAGTGCACCGCGCGAAAAGGCTCCGCGAAGCACTTGACCCAAGCCCGGCTAATAAACAAAGCATTTCCAGCGCAGCTTCACCTCATTTTCGCCGTCGCTCCTGCAAGCTCGCAAGCGCTCATTAGTATTCCCCCCCAATCCATTTTCGCCGTATCCCAAAGTCAGCGCTCGGCTCGCAGGAGCGGAAAGCTCAGCCTCTCTCTCTCTCTCTCTCACTGCCTGCGCGCGCGGATTTTCCAAAGGGATTTTCGGAAATGAGATTCCGAGGCGCTTAACCGATGGCGGCCGGCCGCGCGCGCGCGCGTGCTAAGCCGTTTAACGCTCAAAGCGGGAGACGCACGAGTCGCGGAGGGATTTTGGTTTTGCAGAGTGCGCCCGCCGGCCCGGCCTGCCCATTTCCAGCGGACGGACGCGTGTAGCGCGCGATCGCTGAGCCGGCGGATGACGCCGAAAAGGAGCGGCTACCTGCGCGTGCACGCGGCCGAATTTAATTCTTGCGAGCGCCGCTATGTGCGCGCTGCGGCCCCCTTTTCGGCCCTCTTTGTTCGACGCGAGCGCGCGCGCGCGCGGAGCGGGGGTGGTAGATGCCGGGACGCGGAGAGCGGGAGTTAAAAGCCGTGGAGTAGGTAAATGCTTCCTGATTTAAAAACGACAAGATGAGGCTTAATTTTGTTTTTGTTTAATTTGACGAAAGGATTTGGATGTTTTTTAGGTTTTTTTCAGTTATGATTAAACGATGAGTTAGTTACTTATTTGAAGGTTTCGTGAATTAAAAACGACGAGAGGCTTATTTTTTTCTTCCTTTTAATTCGTTAGGATTTAACGAAAGGATCTGGATGTTTTTAGAAGTGGTCCATTCGTTTTGGTTTTTTTTCCAGATATAATTAAAGGATGAGCTATATATTTGAAGGATTCACAAACCGCCTTTAAATAAGTTCTTTATAATCACCTTTTAATCAATTTATAATATCGTAATCGTAATTTAAATAAAACATCAAATTCTGGAATAATTTGATACTATGTCCCGAAGGTTCACATTGCTAAATGTATAAAAACAATTTATTAGAAGAATTGAATAATATTTTTAAAAGTGAGCAACAGAGCGCTTACGCGAGGCAGGTACAAAAGTAAGAGAGATGTCAAACGAGAAAATGAAGTCGAAAACAGACGGACAAACGAACCTCGGAAAATCATCAACGACAACGGCGAATAAACCGAAAAACTCCGCGGGCGACCGGTCGCACTGTCATCGCCGAAATGAGAATGATGACAAGGACGATGCGCACCGAGTTACTCTTGCGGCTAACACACTCCCCTCACCATTCCCTTTCCATTTCCCCATTTAATCTCTTCTCATTAATTTTTTCGCCTCTCCTTTTTTTTATATATTTTATGATAAATAAACATTTCCAAGCAAATCATTTTAGTCTAAAAAAGTTTAAATTCTTTTACCGAAGTTATCAGTCGCAGTTACATTTTTATTGCTACATTTTTCAACTTTTATATTCAAATTTAATTTTTCTTTTAAATATAAAATTTAATTACTTTTTCTTATTTAAAATAAATCATTTCAGTAAATGATTCCTGATTAATGCTCCACAGAACTCATGTAACGTCAAATATCTCATCGTAGTCTAAGTAGTGCCGGAGTTTCTCTACTGCAGATTCCACATGGATATCCTATCGTGTTGAACACAATGCATTGATTGTTTTCAATTTTTAATATCCAGTAATGAAGTTACTAGATATTTATATATTTTAATAAAATTGCAAGTATCTTTTTACCAATGTATGGTGGCTTGACGTTTAAATCTGAAACGAGACTCTCAGCATTCATCATACTCTCTTTCATCTCATCGCGTCTCATATTTTACGAAAATACAAAACCTCTTGATTCGAGTGAAAATGGAGCCAATAAAGTTCCATTAATTTTTCACTCGATTCGAATTAATCTTCAAAATTCACTCTTTTACGAATATATAGTTTAGAACAATCCACATACCCATCATCCTAGAGTACGAATCTCTCCAAAACAGAAAACATCCACTCGGAATCTACCGTACAGCAAAACTCCAGCGTCGACCTCCCCTCGTCCCAGGACCTTCCGCTGAAAACGCTCGCAGCGCGGGAAAGAGCGAGGGCGCAAACCACCTGGGAGAAACATAACCAGTCGACATAACGCGAAATCGCGCGCAGTCAGTCGCAGGGAGGTCGCGCGCGCGCGCGGGGGTGTTTGATGCCGGTTATCATGTTGACAGACACGCGGCCAGCCGGTATATTGCCCGCGGGAGCTGCGCGCGGGAGGGGAGCGGTGCGCGGGGGGCAGGGGGTGGAGGACAATTACAAATCGTTGACGTTTACGCCATTCGCCTGCGAACGCATTTCCGCGGGATAAACGAGCTGGCGCGCGCGCTCCTTCGCCGATTGCGAATGGATAGTCCGGTGGACGCTCGCGGCCGGCTGACGCATCGGCACGCGGCTGGGCAACGCCGCCCTTCTTTTTCGCCGCTGGATAGTTCGGGTATAGTGCGTTGATTATTTGCGAATAATATAATTAAACTTTTCACCGGCAATGACGTTGGCACGTACATTTGTACGAGTTAATTATAATTGTGCAAAGCTCACGCCGCGTTTGAAATTGTCATTCAACGTTTCATTAGACTTCCTCAGGCAGATGAAAAATTCTCTGTTTCGATAGTAAAAGGTTTCTGGAATAAACTCGAAGTGAATGGTTCGATAAAAATTACTATTTTTCTAGTAAACTTGGGAACAATGGGAACAAGTGATCTGGTTGGTAAAAATTACCAAATGATATTTTAAAAAATATTCAGAAAAGGCTTACTTTTTATCTAGATTTCGAAGATTACTAATTACCTAGTAATTTTTACAAAAAAAATGAGAGTAATGTTGATTGAACTATTCTCTCCGTCACTTTACATGGACATTAGATGTGTGATCTTTTTTAAAGACATATATTTCTGTTTTAAAATTATTAACAAGTAACAAAACTCTCCACTTAATAGAAATACAGTCGTTAACCCTTAGAGAATCAAGATGATACATTCACCTAGGAGCCCTAAGTAGAGAATCGTAAAAATAGTAATTTCTGTGGGAATTATAAGCTCTTTTTATTTTTGAAACTTTAAACTTCTTTAAGTGTCAATATTCGAGAGCAACTTCGAATTGCCTCTCTTCTCTATGTAATACTTCTCAGGGAATATCCCAAGCCGAAAGCAAAAAAATCGTCTAGAGTCGTCAAGAATCCTACCCTGAACTGCGATCTGTTCGAACCCCATCACGATAAACTGTAGGGTGATGATAGTGGTATGTACACAAAACTTTTACGTGTCGCAACAGCATTGTACGAGAAGAACTATATATACAGTGGATTTGAATTAAAGATGATGAGGTGATGAAAATAAAATATTCTGGTTATTTTTGCGGTTAACACAAACGACTCGATAACATTTTAATATTCATGAAAACGTTATATCTTATTTCGCGCGTGAGTGTAACAAATAATTTTATACCAAAGTATTTTACTAAATTATATCGACTAAAGTAAGTTTTTAAAACAGAAATAATAATTCAAATAATGAAATTTCTATCTTCCCTTGGTTTTTATCGCTTTTTAATATAATTTTTAAACGTCCTAACAGCCCATAAACTTCACCAGCAACAATACTCTTCCGCCCGAATCCAGCGCGAACAAAACACTTTAAAATCACATTAGCGTTAACACTAAAATCGCAATCAGTGAAGTTCAAAAATCAAAGTCCAAGAGGTAGCCACTCGAAGTTCAAAGGAGCGAGAAAGACAGAGGAGAAGAAGAAGAAGCGACCGAGACGTCGGCGGCGGCGCGAAGATAATGAATACCATAAAACCGTCTCACCTAAATGCCCGTAAGCGCACGCGCCTGTCGTTTACGGCAGTTAATAAATTTAGCGGTCCGAGGGATCTCGTCCCCCCTCTCCCCCTCGAATGACATCCTAGTTCGGCCGCTCCGACGAGCGACGAGAGCAAAAGAAGGGGAGGAGAAGCCGGGCGATTGTGCGATCGTCAGTTCGCGATTTTCGAAGTGTCGAAAACGCGGTCGTTAATATGCCCGGCTTGCACAATGCGTCACGACGTGCGATGCGATTATCCCGCGGATGGGTTTATGGGGAGTCAAAAATATTGCCGGCCGACGTCTATTGTTGCATAAAACCAAGCGGTTAAACCGCGCCTAACCTCAAGAGAAGAAAGTTTTATATTAAACATTTGCGTGTCCGTATGCGCATTGGACGCGTTAGGGTTGAAATCTTATTTAACATTTTTAGAATACTTCAATTTATTTACCAGAAGTGTGTTTAATCAATTGGGTTTTAGATATAAATGATAATTTATCGAAAATTTCTAGTAAATAGTGAAATAGCAAAATTGAAATTGAAGTTTAGCACATATTAGAATTAGTTCACTAACTTAGATGGGAGGTTTATTGTCGGTAACTTTAAATATTAAATTCCTTGGAAATCATTGTGAATTATAAGAAATCCCTGGAAATGATTGGAAACCTTTAAAAATCTTTCTATAATTTCTAGAGTGTGCATTCACGCCTTTTCCTTGTAATACGAAGGATTGCAGTATGATTTTTATGAAAATTTCTAGTGCAACTGCAGTTATCCTACAAACATTAACTATAAGCATAATTTTTCTCTGTTATAAGGGATTGTACCGATGTAGAAGTTAGATCGGGGTGTGTCTCGGGGAAACTAACTAGGTCCCCCTAACTTTTCTTCACTTTTCCCTGCATTTTTCCATAAGATTCGTGTATAAGAGACGGACAAAATCCTACCGGAATCCATACACTTTTCCCTGTACCTTTTCCCTGATACCTAACAAATCAAAATTTTTCTTCACGGGACCTATTATCTTAAATGCCCTAAAATTAAAAAACACTAAACGCAAAAACTTTGCATCATCGTTTACATCGATATAACAATAAATGCGCCTGTGAACGACAATGCGAAAAGCGGGCGAGTGCAGGGCAGCATCGAGCGCGAGTACAAAGGGCGGTGTGGTATTAGCGAATGAGCATTAGCGAGCGATGGCTTTAAGAGCCGCGTAGTCAATCTCCCCGACGGACGTTTATGGAGAGGGAATTAATATAGCCGGACACCTTGGTTCGCGCGCAGCCTTCGTCCCGCGTGATATACGCCGCTCTCCACCCTCCCAGGCGAAGCATCCTTTTATCGTCCAGAACCCGCTACGCTCACTAAAGAAACGAGCGCGAACTTGCGGAAATTAAATATCACGTGTGTAAGGTCGGTTATTTGGCGATATTCGTTGGGATTAGAGACGGTAGGGTCCTACTTTCGTGTGTGGCCAGGAATTGAAGTATTGCGGTGGTAACCTTATAGAAATGAAAAAAATCATTGCAAAAAGTTTTGCTCACTGTCAGACTCGCTAAAGTTTTGAAAACTTCGGTCAAGGAGACTTTCTTTCACTTTGATATTGTACTAATCACATTTTTTTAAAAGTTTAGAAAAACATTTGCCATGTGGTATAACTGAATCTTTCTGTATTATTTATAAAAGTTCAATGTATTTTAAAATTTATTTACCTTTTGAAGTTCTGCTAAAGTTTTGCTATGCTTTTATTCAGTATATAAGTAATTGCATAAAGTATTGAATATTTTTTGTAATTGTAATAATGTATCAAATACTGAGCAATTTTCATAAAATATCACGAATAAAAAATAATTATATAGAGACTAAATTATCTGTTAATCATACTGAATAATGATGGATGTTTTTAAACTTTCTTTATATATGTAAAATTTATAATTTTTACAGATAATTAGAAACATTTCTTATCATCGTAAAACATTTAATCTTGTTTACTTCTTTACATCGAAAACAACTTGGAATTTAAACTAATATAACACATATCAAATGAGAAATAGTAAAGACTGATCAGAATACTTTCTTGTTGTTTATCCAGGAAAAAGCTTCAGTATAACGATAACGGTTTCGACGACGCCACCACAAGTAGCAACGTACACGAGAGCTATTAAGGTCACCGTCGACGGTCCTCGAGAACCACGCTCCAAAACGAGTGAGTAAACAAATTTTATCGCAAGCCACGCATTTCCACCCAATTCCTCCCATCCAATTGTCTTACAATATCCAATATCCAATTGTTTACAAAAAAATGTCGCAGTTGCGCTCTGTTCCCTTAATTTGAAAATTAGTTAAGAATATGTGAAGTGACGTATTCTTTGTAAAAAAACCATTCACTTATTCAACATGAAGATGGCTTTTCACATGTAGTATAGAGACACTATTCGCATTTTCTAAATTAATTTCACATTTTCAAATTTAGATGGTGAACTTGAAAAACTTTTAAAGCGGACACTTCTTATTTATTATGCGCATAACTCCGCTGCAATAAGCCGCTTCACGGACGACAGTAAAACGCGCGGCTTTTTACATTCAATTACGAGGAGCGGATCGTTAAAAAGCATACGGAGGTGAATACGCGCCGCTTGCGTAAGGTTATTAATTATTTCTCTCGCCCGAAACGGCGAATCGCGCCGAAGTCGCTTTTAAAGCGAAGCGCGCGTATCCCTGCCAACTTCTCTCCTTCGCCTCGTCGACGCAAAAAAAAAAATCCCTGCCCATTGTACAATTTCCCCTCCGCAAAAAAAGCGGGCTAAAAAAAAGTCCGTCCAAGAAGGGTGAATCGCGATCAAAGAGAAAAAAAAATCACTCGGCCAACGCGGAATACCCGATCGACACGCGAACGCTTTTTGCGCGGGCCTCGTGTATCCACGGCGGAGGTGGGTGCTGCAGCGCGGGAGAGAGAAAATGCGCCGATAATTCACGGAAAGTCCAGCGAGCGGCCGGTAATGGCGAGTCATTATCGAGCAGATGGTGCGCTATGATGCACTGGGCGCGCGATGCGCCGCGACGCGATGTCTGCATTGCCGCACGGCCGATTTCCGCGCGCGCAGCGCCCACCCCCCCTCTCACCCCCTTCCGCTCCCCCCGCGGGTGCGCGCGCGACCCGGCTGCTTTGTCACGCGGGATTTAGGAATCGGTTGTAGTCGCGCCCTCGCGTTATTATTTTCGCCGGCGAGCCCGATCGGGGGCTATTTGTCGCTCGTCGGCTTTGCGCGCCGTCGCGATTGCTTATCGCCCCCGCGGTGGGCTCTTTATGCCTCGTCGATGAAGCGTGCGCTTGTACCTTGTGGTGACAACATTTTAGTTCCTTTTTTTTACTGCGAATGTTTCGGGATTAATTGTGGAGGTAGTAAATATCCATTTTATTTTTTATTTGTGATATGACAAAATTTATGTGTCTAGGCGGGTGTGATAAGATGATGACTGCAGTGTGAAAAAGTTACTGTATTTTAGTAAGCATTGAATCATATTTTCTGGAATAGAGAGACTTTTCACTTTTATCACATTACGAATGTATTTAACTATTTATTGTTACAGGATGTAGACATAATAAAAGAAAAGACTCGCTGGGTATTGTTTTCTTTTTGTTTAAATATTTTATTATCTTAATTTATATAAATTTTAATAGAAATTGATATAATAAAAAAATATTCAAATAATTCTTTTATTAAACAATATCGAGTTCTATCGAATTAAAATGTGTTTGCTGGAAAAGTCCTTGACTGTATAAAGTTGATAAATCTACAGTGTTGAATAAATGTGAATGACCGATAATTTGTTTTAATCAGACTAAAAAATGTTCTTTTATTCGATTATTTTCCTGTTGGAAATCGATATAAGAAAGATGTGTACATGTGCATGTTCGTTATATGCAAAAAATATACTGTTGTAAGTATTTACTTTTTAAAAATTAATTAATTAAAGATATCGTACTAAAGATCTCAGAAAAGGTAGTATAAGGGTCGTTAAAATAGAAGTTTTAAAAAATCTTCAGTGATCTTCCTTGTTAATGAAGACGAGCCCTTAAGATTGGTGAAAAAATTGATAAATTTTAAAAATTAATGCACTATCTTTAGCGCAATAATTCCCGGCAGCTAGAAAACTACGAAAAAATAAACTTCAAATCGCATCTTCAGCTAATAAAAAACATCTTGACCTTTAGCAACCCCAACCCCTATTCCTCGGCCACCTTCAACGCAAAAGCCAAGAGAATGATCATCGCCTCCTAACAAGGAAGCCGCTGCCTTCATTCACCGCGTCCACGGTATCCGCAACATCCTCCCACGCAGCACGCGACCGGCCAGCCCCCGGCGCGTCCGTCCCGTCCCGTCCGTTACGAGCGATCGCAGCCGTCGATCGGCGATCTTCCTCGACTCGCGCATGTGCGCCGCGATACGTAAAAGCCGCAGTCGCGGCAGCCGTTCCCCCGGAGACCGCAGCGGCAGCATCGCGGCCGTGGATCGCGTAATGAAGGTCCCGGGGCGCGGCGGTGGCGCGCGCCTCCGACGCCTCGGCACGCGCGGGGCGAACGAACCCCGCGGGGCCAGGTGGCCAACGCGGAAGACCGCGGGTTCACCGCTCTCAACCCTTTCGGGGCAGCGCCAGAAGCGGCCCGGCACCGCCCCCGAAGAAAGGCGCCCTTTCTCCCGCAGCCCGCGGTCCGCGGGGTTTCTCGCGTGCGCCGATCGACATATTGCGCGCGCGATCCCGTGTACACCCGCTCGCCGCGGGCAGACGTCTTCCGCATATGCTTACGCATGATCGTCGGACGGAACAGGGAGCGAGGCCACTTGCTGGCGATCTGCCGAAAGAAGCGGTATACGTTGTTGCCTGATATATACTTTTCGGTTTTTTAAAGGCTCCTTGTGGGTTCTTACGGTTCTTCGTTAAAGATTTTTCTGGTGAAGATAATTTTTTTTATTGTTGTTTCCGACATTTTTATGTGCATTCTTTTTAGTATGTTTATTGCAATATTTCATAATAAAATGTCGATTATCGATTTTTTTAATTAATTTAAAAGAAAAATATTACAATCGATTTTTCTAAAGGTGGTGGCTAAAAGATGCATACCAAAATCTGTGATACTTAAATGAAAAATGATTGCTCAATACTAGTAACTGATTCGAAATGATTGATAAAATAATTGTTGTATGATTTTTTGCACGCATGAATGTGGAAAATCCAACCAGTTTCCCTCAAAATAAAATTATAAATAAATTCTTACAATTATTAATTTTTATTGAAGGTTTATTAATCAATAATTTCAATATAAATACCAACTCAGCGTTGGCTGTTTTGCTCAGTCTTTTGAGTTTAGTAAATGCACAAATAGTGCAGCTTGTAGGGGTTTTATTGAAGTAGATGATATATGGAAAGTTCGCAAACGCAAGTCAGACTTCAAACACTGGAATATCAATTCGCGACAGTCAAATTCAATTCATCAGGCGAATACAGTAACATCCCCATAATTTTAGTCACATTTGATTATCAATGATTACATGAATTCCATCGATTTTTGGTGCCTAAAGGTGGTTTATATAAAACTGAAATAGCAGATCAGTCAGTAGGAAACATCAGATTCAGAGTCCACCTGGCGGAAAATATACGAATACATATTACGCTCTGTATCAAGGCCTAATCTCTTTAGATTACTTGTGGATTATAGTGATTTTTTTATGTAAGAATCATATTGATTGAATAATTTTTTGTGTTTTGGATTGATGAAGAAATTATAAATTGACTTCACATTAATCACTTATATAGAACTGATTTGTGACTGTATGGAATGAACAACACGGTAAAAAGTGACCATTTTAAAATACTTTTTCGCCTGCTTCGTAACTAAAATTATGCGATTTTGTTAAATCAGTATTAACTATTAGATTTAAGGCTACTGTATTTCATGATCATTAAATTTCATAACTTCAGGCACAAATTTTGAATAAAAAAACCAGACTATCAATTTTAGGACTATCTTATTACAATTATCAAATGCAATCTTTAATTCTTTATAAACTTTAAAATATAATAAAATTTATAATAAACAAATAACACTTTCTAATGAAGGTAGATAAAACGTGGAATCAAAACGATAATTTTTTTCTATTAAATCTGAAGATGTGTTTAACTACAATTAATTTAATAATAGAGGGTTTAGTAGCACCTCAACCATGAACTTCTCGCAGCACATTACTAAACTTCAGTTAAATTAATTTAAATTTCGCCACATGTTGACCAAAGCGTAGTATCGCAGACCAGAGACATGTTTGCCCTTCCCACCCCAAAACACGCAACTGTATCGCCTAACTCGAGCGTCCAAGTAGCGCACACTTACCGGGCCTCAAGCCTCCTTAGCCGGGCTCATCGGTGCGCATCCGAAAAATAGGCCCCGCTCTATTGTGCCCCGGGGACTCCCCATAGCGAGCACCTGCCACTCAGTCATTATTACACGGGCGCGCGCGCGCGCGAGCCTCTAATCGGGCCGCGGCATTAGTCGCGCGCAAACCCGGGAGCAGGCGCCCGCGGGCACAATAGTTCGCCCTCCGCGCTTGTTTGCCTTTTTATCCCGCTTCTTTAACAGGAGGGCGGAAGCGCTCATTATTGCCGAGGTGAGGACGCCGGCCGAGGGTGGCTATGTGACCCGCGCGAGCGAGGAAGGCGCATGCCTCTCGCGACATATGGCGGCTTCTTCCGTTGCGCTCTTTAAATCTGCGGACGACGGCCCCGTCATTTTGTTTTTTCAATTTTTAAGCAGTTTTGTTGTTAGTTGGCCTTTTTTGGGTTCCTTTTCAAAGCTTCGTAACGGCGACAATCTCTTTTTCTTTGTTGGTATTGTCAAAGGGATATGGCGTGAGCTGCTTGCCATTTTGGTAGGGTCAACGATGCAATTGTCCTCGGGTTGAAGCGACTCCGTTCTGTGTAGTGAAAAATGTTAGAGAAAACAGAAACCGTACACTTGCAATTAGATATGTTGGGTGAATTTTTATTGTTTTTATACTGTTCAATTAATTCAATTAAGATAATTATTTTGACAATCAGTTAAAACAATGATTTTAGAAAACGCGATTTTTAAATTTGTATTAGAATCATTACCTTATTTAGCAAAGAACAAACTAATAAAAAAGGGATTTTATCTTTTAAAATATCTTACTATAGCAGCTTTTTGTAACTTAATTAGGTAGAATAATGTAACTCACTTTTCAAATTTTATACAACATTTTTATGCTGCATGCGTAGGTAAAACTGTTTTAAACAGTTAAAACCATGAAGAACAAAACTCGATAAAATAATTTGCTTTTTGATAGCGAATTTAAATAAATTTAACGATAAATAAACCGGGAACTACTACAGCATTACACACTTCAGTTTTAATAAAGCGACGTTTGGGATATCTGAACGTCTGAGGCATTCGAACATCGTCATATTAAATTTAAAGATTTATTTATCTGCCATCAACAATATTAAAATTAAAAATATTAAACAATCAATATTAAAAATACTGTTTCAGGTTTATCAAAATTATTCATTATTTTCTTATAAAATATTACAAATAAAAAATTAACAACAGCGATTAACCAAAGCAAACGAAAATAAAATTAACACACGCTTCGATAATGTCCAAAGAAGTAAGGACTACTAAAGTTTAACGCCATTTCCGTTCTCGGCGCGTAGTCGTCGCCGCTTTTCGATTAGATAAACTCGAACGGGCTCTCCGGCTCTTATAAGTACATGCTTATACATGACTACACCAAAATCGTATTGCGCGCCTCGCGTTAGTTCACGCAGTCCAAGATGCCGATTCTTCTTTCGCACCTTTTCTCCATTTTAGACGCGAACTGCAAACTGAGAAGATTGCGAAATTTAAGACTTGACTAGAATATCGGCCAGTTCGTTACTTCAGCGATGACCGAAAATGGTTACTTGCTATATTACTATTATGTTATTGCTTTCCTATTACGAATGGAGTTTGATAATGAGCTGGTGATTATGACACATAGTATCACATGTGTTTTATCGTGAGTAGTTTTTTAAGGATCAAATGACAAATGTAAAATAGGTATTGCGTGTACAAAGGTTTAGAATCAACGAAAAAAAGTATTTAAGAAATTTTCTAAGATATTAGTTATTTAGAGGCATTGAGAGTTTTATTAATGTTTAAAAAGTTGTGAAGCTGCAAAAAATACATAAAAATGTAATTACATTTGTTTAAATTTTCTAAATTTCAGTACAGAGTTGCATAAAAAAAATTACGAAGTAGTTATGAAGATGCATAAAAAAAATTACGAAGCAGTTATGGAGCGTATCTACCTGGAACTAGAAGATTCGAAATAGTAGTGTTACAATGAGTATCTTTTTAAAAACAAATTTTATGATTAAATGTCGGTACTAATTTTATGTATTACTAAGCATGCGTGAGACAAATTTCTTCAAGGTTATTACGCTGATAAGCAACGTTAACCACGCATTAAATTTAAAATTTATTGATAAAACAATTTTAATATAATTGTATATACTACACAAAGAAAGTAGGTTAACATATATCTAATATGAGGTTAAATCACTCATAATCTTCAAAAAATTTTGTTTAAATTAATTGAATCAAACGCTGCGTAAAAATAAAAAATAAAGCCTCCAGAACTAAACTTGAAGTTCACTCTGAGCGTAACTGTGCACTAGAAGCTCGCAAGCCCGACCTCTTACTAATCCATCCCACGACTCCTCGATCCATCAGGAATGTTTCATCTCGCTTAATCGCGAACCTATGAGTTTCGCCGGGCCGCATAGTTCGTCCCGTCGCGGGGGCTGTTTCGAAAAGTGCCGCGCCGGCACAGCTCCGTGTCCGCCGCCGTGGCGCGTGTCTGCGCGCGACGCGGTGGCTGGCCGTTAATGAAGCTTATTGAGAGGGGCCTTAATCAAGAAAGTCGATGAGGCCGCCGGCGCGCCACCCCTCGCGGCGCTACTTCAATAGCATGCCGCGCGTGCCGCAGCTATTAGCGCCGAAGGTCGGCCCCCGATATTGCATGCGCGCTAATCGGATATTAGACTGCTCATTGATTCCATTCGCCATCGACTCATCAGCGGAAGATTGATTCGTCCTACCGGGCGCGGCGCAATCTCCCCCTTTTACCTGCCGGCCGGGCCCGCGACTGATTTCGAGCGCGGCGCCGGAGACGGTTGCGGCTTCGTTCGGTGCTTATGAATTGCGACGCGAGCTTTTTCAATTAGCTGATTTTGCGTGATTGTTGCGGGTGTTCTAATTTCATTTCGCGCGAAAAAAGTTTTTTATCCTCAATGCGTTTTAAAATATAGTAGTTTTCGATACTAGGGCGTCAGAGGTGATTCGTCAGCTGGTGTGAGAGTTGCAAAAAATATTTTTAATGCCTTATCGCGTGAAAGGTTTCGTCTGTATTGTAAAAAAAATAAAGTTCTAAATCAATACATACTCAGAGCGCGTTGATTACTGTGCAGTTTTAATTTAAAATTCAGGCTACAGTAAACGACAAAAAATAGAAAAAAATGGTTTTTGCGAGAAAAATTCATTTATCATTTCAAACAAAGATGTAATGTAATCCGACGTAACATTGTTTTAAATTTAAAGCTCTACTTTTAAAAAATCAAATTTGCTGTTTCATTTTTAAAAAATAATAAAAGACGTTTTTACTTATTCTTTAAAAAAAAATAATAGTTATTGAAGTGCATCTGAGAACCACTTTTGTCTCGAATATTGAACACTATTTTTCGCAACGACGATGTAAAGTGCTGATTTAGTACAAGCAAGAATGCGCAAGTGTCCGTTAACAATAGAGTTGCACAAAAAAATATATAAAATTTGAAGTGATTTGGAAAGATAGTCCCTTTCGATTTGAACTGGAATCAGTCTAGTCTTCTTTGTACAATCTTTTCTAAACCTGAACACTTACATTAATTTATTCAGACATATTAAAATTAAAAAATCCCTCTATTCTAGTGAAAAATCATTATTTTTCAGAAAAAACTGAGCTACTGGAGGTTCAATTGGTTGAGTTTTTATTCTTTCACATTTTGAGAGATACTTAATATGTAGAACAATATAGAAATCATTGAGAAATATCATTTAAGAAAGTACCGTCTCACAGAACCAAAATAAAAATCGCCGAAAATTTAAATTCAAATGAAATTTCAAGATTCCCATAATCCCACTAGATCCACTACCCACACCATACACGCTCTATTAGACTATAATGATCTCTGCCAGTACCTCATTAACGGCAGTAGATAATAAGCGTAGCTTGGCACGGTGTTGCAGGGCAGCAGCACCAGCAGTTCCGCGCGATGGGGCTGGGCCAGCGGCCGTTCCTAGAGGGCCCGACCTCGTTCACGAGCCACCTGCGCAGCCTCGAGTCGTACCGGCGCACCAAGCACCAGCAGCACCAGCAGCAGCACCAGCACCACCAGCACCACACGGGCCCGGCCACTGCCCAGCTCCACAGTCCGAACAACGGCACCTCGTGCGCCAACCCCAGCGGCGCCAATTCCTCGGCCACCTCACCGTCTTCCGGCAGCCACCTGCCCAACGCCGGCGGGTCCGCCAACGCGCACCAGGACTGCTATAAGCACAGTCCCCAACACGGCGGTAAGTCTCTTGCACTTTTTATGCCTGAAATTCTTAAGACTGCGCTGGAAAAATTACGGTAAATAACTGGGGAATTGATGGGAAACGGGGGAATCTTATCGGATTCTGGAAGGATTTATTGTCCCATTCTTGTACGTAGAAACTTGTGGAAAACGTGGGATTCTAATCGGAACCTGGTTAGGATTAATGGGGCATATTCTCATCTAATTTTTACGCGAGATATCTTTTCGACTTAATTGTTAAACTATAAAGTGAGCGTTGATAAACTAAGGTTGGAAAACTACAAAATGCGCGTTGATAAACTACGAAATTATTGTTAAATTACAAAGTATTATCATGCCTTTTAAATTGAAATGAAATGCGGAATTTTTTTTTTAATTTTTATAGCATAAATTGAGTGAAGGGTGAAACTAAATGTGCGAAAACTCTTTTCGTCTAAAAAAACTCGATAAAGCAAAATTAGGTACATCGGAAAGTTACTGTTATTTCAACTTTTAACGAAGCCTCATAAATAACAAATTTGAATTTATCATGTCTCTGGAATGAATTGCAGAAGTTCACGTAAAAGCAAAAATTTAACTTCGATTCGCTAACAACGTAATCGATTCAGTCATGCAATTATGCACTCTGAAATCCCTTTTTAGAAAACTTCTGCAGTATGCAACAAACTCCAAGCTCGAAAACAAAAAATTTCCAGCCGACAATCTGAACAAAATACGTGTGTTTCAATCGCAGTAGATTATCAATTCCCCTTGGCCAGCGCACTTTTCGTACTCAGAAACTCGAGGCCGAAAGCATTTTCTACGAATTTGAATTTCCCGCCGTACCCGGGTGGGAGGGTTGATCCGCGGCGAGCGAAGTGAAAGAGCGAGAGAGAGAAAGAGAAAGAGAGAGGGAGGGAGGCATGGTAATGGGCGAGGCCGAGGGGGAGCGAAAGAGAGAGGAAATTTGCCGTTTCGCGAGGTAATAGTTTCATACCTCGTTCCGGCTCTGCACCCTCTAATTCAGCATAATAACGACATTCAACCTGCCGTTCTCTCTCTCCCTCGCTCTCCCCCTCTCTCTTTCTCTCTCTCTCTCTCCCTTTCGAATCTACCGCATACTACTGCTGCTGTTGCTGCTGCTGGTGCTGCTGCGAATGCAGTTGACGATGCGCGTCCTTCTTCTCTCTTTCTGCTTTGAATTGCAAACTCATTTAAAAATCGTGAACAACTGCTTTTATTAAATCGTACTTTTTACAATTTTGTTCTAACACCTTAACTGCAATTTAAATGTTAAAATGCAAGAATTTATCAAGGTCGCCAATTTAATGTTTTGAATAAGTAATACATAATGCAATCGTAAGAAATTAATGATTAACTAACAATTTTATTAAGCAAACATTCGGTATAACTTTTTAAAATAATTTCTGCAATATTAACTAGAGATTATCAGCTAATTTGATGATTAATATGTTCGAAAATCGTCTTAACGTGAAAGGAGCTTTATTAATATTTATAAATGTCCATAAAATTAGTGCGGGACATTTAAAAGTGTTTTTCAATTCACCGCGACGCAATAAAAAGCGTAGATAGACTAAAAGAAAAGAAGGCGGATGAGGAAGGAAGAATAAGAAGTTAAAGAGATGCGAAAAAAGATATCGGAGGAGGAGTTGATTGGTCGGCTCGCGTGTTTTTTATGCCACTGGATTATCGGTGGATGCTTTGTAACGCGATCGGCCGCGCGATTCGCCCGCTGCATCTTCGGCCGAGGGGAGAGAAAAAAAGGAGGAGGAAACGAGAGAGAGGAGGATGGCAAGGGACATGACTCCGAAGCGTTAGATCCATTATGGCCCTTTAATGGGTAAATAAGGCGAGGCGATCCGGACGAGGGCCCGGCGGAGCGTCGATGGGTCTCCTGTAAAACATAATTGACAGAATCTGTTTTTAAGTAGAACGCGGGGCACACAGGTGCGCGCTTTCCTTTTTTCATCCGCGCGCAGATGTACGCGTAAGTGAACTTTGTTCTTTACGCGGGTTATTACGTTGCCCGGTGCTTCGATACCGATTTAATTTGTTCCCCTTCTGGCTTACCCCGGGCTCCCTATCCTACGCGCAGGGAACCTCGCTACGGTGCGCAATTGGGTAGCGCTTACGCTGGGCATTATGGTTTTCGTGTTGATTCTGGAAATGCAATGTGAATTTTGTTGCTTTGGTCAATTGTTACATTGTTACCTATCTTATTTCTTGTTCATTAAGGTTTTGTTACGATAGCACATGAAGAAGTATAAGATTTTTTAGCAAATAGTATGGTGATAATAGTCATTCTAAATCTAAGAAGAGTTGGTTTTCTATCAAGAGCTTCTTGAATCTTAAAATTCTTGAATTATTATCGCACACCCGTACAAATTTTAATAAAGGCTACATAAATATTGCTAATGAGTATCTAAATTTCAGACTCACCCTGCTGAAAATCATCTAGATTTTTCAGCCTGTCAGTGAAATGATTTTTTCAATGCTTTTGTCCATTTAATGATCAGTTTGAAAAATGGCCATGATACGAATAAAAGTATCCGAAAAATCATTTCATCAATGTGGAAAACCTAGACGGTTTTCGGCAGAGCAAAGTTTACTACAATTATGAAAATACTATTTACATTTACCTTTGTAAATTAATTTGATTGTCGAGTAGGTAACTTTCATCAATTACAATTGTTTCTAAAAAAATCACGTAATCGTTGAAAAAAAAATGCAGCAATTATCTATATTATTTCAAAAGACGTTCGATTATTGCTTAATGCAGCAAGCGCTTTGAAGGTTTCCGGTATACAAGCAATGTCCTCAAATCAATCCAAAATCTACGCAGGCAAGCACAAAAATAAACTACACGAAGCAAAAGCTCACCATCTCCATGTTCTTTTTCCTCTTTCTCACTCGACGAGCTCCTTCTCTCGTCTCGCATCAGCGGTCTCGACCTGATCAAAGTTAAGTAGACGCGCCCCTGCACCTCTCTCTCTCTCTCTCTCTCTCTCTCTCTCTCTCTCTCTCCATCTCTTTCTATCTGTCTCTTTCTTCCTCCGCGAGGAGGATAGAGGCCCTCTTTGAAGGCAGCACGTTGTGGTTTCTCTCTGTGCCCTTAACCTCACTCCCTCCCCCCTCCCTCTCTCGCTCCTCTACTTTATCCCCGGCTAGCCTTTTCCTCCCGTAATTACCTCGTTTGCCCTCTCTCGCGCGCTCGCTCCTCTGAATTTCGCCGAGGGACGCGTTAAGCTCGTCGCGGAAAAAAGGAGGCGGCCGCCCGATGAAAAAGGCCAGAATTTCGCGGCGGCTCCTTTGCCGCGCCTCGGGGAAACCTCGGCGGAAGGAGCTGCCCTTCCGAGTAGGTCCCGCGCGCCACACTTATACTTATCCCCCTCGAGCGCCTAGGCGAAAGTTCCGCTTTTTTTTCTCTCCTGTGTAGCCTCCTTCGCCGACCGCCTCTCTCCTTTCCGCGGCCGCCTCTTTTTTTTTTTGCTCCCGTTCGTTAATTATCGCTTCTCGCGATCGACTCTTTCGCGGCGATACCACCACCCCACTCTATCGGCTTCCTTTCTTTTCTGCTTTGATGCCCGAGCTCGACGGCGTTTTGTTTGCTCGAGCGCTTTATGGTTTTCCATGTTAATTTTATGGGCTTTTTGCCGCGGGTCGCCGGTAAAGAGACCCGATAAGTGGGAGATTAAATCAGCCGGGTATTAAGTCGAGATTACGGAGGGAGCAAGAAAACGGACACCTGTTTGTTTGTCTAATTTAGCACGCAATTTTTCAATCAAACCATAATTTAGTTCGAGGAATTTTGTCAGAGCTACCGAGACGCGTAGTTCAATGAAAAAAAAATGCTGGAATTTTGTAGGTATACGCATCAGAAAGTAATGATAATCTACGCAAGTAACCATGCATAAAATAACGTTGATTCGCTTTTTTTATTCCTTTCTTGTGAGGAATACCCTTCGAAATTAACCCATAACTTTTTCAAGCACTTCAATATCGATATTCGAAAAAAGAAAACACTTTTGCTGTCCCCTCTGGATTACTCGGTACGCTCACTGCAGCACCGAGTGAAACAAAATAAATAAATACAGAAGAAAATGAAGAATTTGAAATTTTTATCTTCGGATCGCGGTATCGAT
This sequence comes from Eurytoma adleriae, assembly GCA_900480045.1. Lineage (NCBI taxonomy): Eukaryota > Metazoa > Arthropoda > Insecta > Hymenoptera > Eurytomidae > Eurytoma > Eurytoma adleriae. The sequence goes on from UXGC01000470.1 coordinate 42,677, forward strand.
GCGCGGCTCGAAAAATCGCGGCGTTGACGCGCTTCTCGGAAGGACAGAGCGCAGCCCGCGGGATAATCGAGGCGATCGCAATTCCCCCCCGTCGGGACCGTTCCTCTCATTTTCTCGCGCGAATTTATCGCGCGCACGCGCGAGCCGGGCCCGCGCGCCCTCGCACGTATACCCCGGGGCCTCAAGCTCGCACGTCTGCGTAATACCAGGGATCCGATCGATCGATTCCTCCTGGGCTCGAGCTCTTTTCTCCCGGCCCCTCTCTCTTTTGCATCACCATTCGATTCGCATTATTTTCTTATTCCGATGTCAAAATAATATGATTACACTTCGAAATTTTTTTTTATAGCAATAAATTTTTTTCCGGGTATTTGTTTGAAGTCAGCAGCGCCATTTTCGCAATTGTTTTGTTCTTATTTTCTTTATACCCTTTAAATGTAATTTTAAAAAAAGAATTAAAGAATTATTTTAAGATGAGTTGCTAATGAAACTAGATTCAATTATAGAGTTTTCATGTTTTATGGTGCAGTTTAGTAAAGGATTAGTAGGAAAATTCTGCAAAGTACTCTGCAAGTTCTAAGGAAGAAATAGAGGTCTGGAATAATTGTTTTGGACATAATACAGTGCAAAAGTTTCAAAAGTTTTAATCGAAAAATAAAAAAATTAGATTTTTAAGGAAATACCAACCTAAATGTGTATTAAAATCTTGAAATAGTTATGGTTATTATAAACAAATTATTAGTTATTGGCGTAAAACTATTTTCCATGCAGTACGGGGTAGGAAAAAGTTTTGCTAAAAATTGCATCATAAACTTTATTATACACCTATTAAATTTTACAAGAAACTATTGCCATCTTTCCAACAATGACAGTCTTTGAGAACTTTATAAATAGACTATTGCTAAGTTATAGTAGTAGAACTTTTCTCTCCGAGGTATATCTACAAATGCGGGGATGAATTATATGTTTTATATACATCTAAAAATCACCCAAGTGAAAGGTCAATAATCGTTTATTATTCAATTAACAATGATTATTTATGTAGTTAATAAGATAAGCGATTAATTAAATGTTTGATTTCATTTCATTTTTACTGATATTACCTACTTAAGTAATAAATTCTAATAGTTTCTTGAAATGAATGCGAATCTACCCCATGCATATCAAAATAACTAATTAATCAAATGCTCTGACCCAGTTAAAGTTAAATGATTTTATATAAAAAAACATAAAGTTTCCATTTAAATCAATATAGTTATCCTATTTAGAATGACAACTGACGTCCTTCCAGTCCTTCCTTCTAAAGTTGAATTAGTGAAAAACTTCTAAATGCGCTAAAAATGAGTAAAATTTGATCTATTAATCACTAATTATTGGAGCACGTTTAATTAGTCTTTAGTGCATTTGTAGGATTCCCACTAATATAACTTTACACAGTTAATTCACATCTATTACTCTTCAGTTTAACCCGCAACCACGTAGAACACTGAAAACCAGATTAGCCATCATAACATTCCATTAAAACTCTCATTGGAAAATAATTATACGAAAGGTTCAGGTCCACCGCTCGGCAGCTCCCCATTTCCGTATATAGTTAGCCATCACGAATGAATCTCATTCGACAATCAAATCCTTCACACTCTCATTGTAATCTAGCGCTGCCCGCTCCCCCCCTCCACCTCGGACTTTATCCTTCTCCGTTTTTGCATGATAACCCCGTCGGTCCCGCTCCCGCACCTTTTATCCCGAGCGCGCTCGCACGGATCACCGGCCGCGCGATCGATCTGCTTTCTTTCTTACACTCCGCCTCGTTTCTTCCGTTTTTTTTTTCCATCATCGCCGCCTCCGCCGCCGCCCCGTCCCCTCGCGCCTCTCCTTCTTCATCGCGCGCGACTCTCCGCGCGCTTCACTTACGTAAGGCAAACGAAGCGCGCCGAACGAGCCGTCACGTTCTACTCGAATTATCGGGCGAGATAAAGAGAGCTGCGCGCGGATATTGCACGGGAATCGATCTAGCGCTCGCTCGGCTCGGCTCGGAGATTATTGCATTAGCCTTCTTTCGGTGGGAGGGCTGCTTCTTATTGTATTTGCGGTGGTTAACGGATGAAAATTGTTATGTCTCTTTTTGCGGTTTAATTTTTTAATTCGCAGCTGAGAGAAGAATTTCGGTTTTTTTTAACGAGTATGCAGATGTGGACGATGATTTGGGGAAAAAATGATACGTATTGCGGTTTTTTGCGATAGTTGTAAAAGTTACAAGAAAGTATAGCACCAGATGAAGTTTTATTAGGTGTGATAGGGATAAGGGTGCGCAATAGTAATTGGGGTAACATATAGGACAATATTTCTTCTTTCTTTTTCCGTCAATACAAGCTTGAAAAATAATCGACACATATTTAAACGTTAAAATATAATTGTGTCGTCACTACGGTGCAGTATATCTGTATAGTGTAGAAAAGCAATAAATGAAAAAAAGTATGAATTATTTTTCAACATTCTGTTAGATATAATCAATTTTAAAAAAACATTCACGCTAAGACCCAATTATCAATAAAGCATGTCCATTTGCAAAGACCCAATTATCAATAAAGCTGCAATATAGAATATTCATAATGTTCGGATGATGCTAGTCATTTTTTTTAAATCTTATAAAAATTAAAATTAACGTTGAGATGGTCAGTGAATCAGTAGATCTGAAAATAAAAACCGAATGACTATTTCCATTTTATTGATTGCTACGACATTCGGACAATTAAATTTTTGAAATTTCAAAACTGTGACGCATCTAAAGCTAACAAGCCGTTAAACGGACTCTTCTAAATCTTCGATGAAAGTATGCAGATTATTTCCTGGGAATCTAAATTAAAATTTATTATTCACCATTCTATAAGCTTTAACAAATTCTCGGAATCTTTAAAAACTCTCGACAACAGGGTTTTCGTGCGCTACGCTTATCCGAAAAGTTTTAGCATAAATTTCTTCTAGATTGAGATAAATACGTCACGTTATAAAAAAAATTAATTATTTTATCCATCACTCCCACTTAACAAAGCCTTGGAAAGATGTAGGATATAATAAAATAGATAGAATTTCTGGTAAAAATTACCATGCGGTTAGTAATGTCGTTACCCGTTTTGTAAAAATTATCACTTAAGCATAAACAATTATTTAGAAAAGTCCTATTTCTCTCAATGTTCCTAGTAAATTTTACCAAATTACGAGTAATTTTCTGCCAATCAGATCACTTCATCTCAAGCTCACTAAATACACAATAATTTTTGTAAAAAAAGTAAATTTTCATTTAAATGAAAATATTACCTCCGATTACTAGGCAACGTCCTACTCTTCGCCTAAATTCTTCCTTTCATCTAAATTATTTTCATAAAAAACATCCCATAAGACAGTAGTACGCTACTTTCCTAACTCGCACGTTTCTACGAAAAAATGTCCATCCCACGCAATAAAATTCGAAATCAATTAAATTTTACTCGAGCGCGACCGAAAATTGGTCAATCATCGTTAACAACAAAGGAGAAGCTCGCTCAATCGTCCCGGTCGTCGGCGACAATAGTGAAATGTCGTTTAGCCGTACTCGTCGTAAACAAGCCGGAGAGAGATTGCGCTCGGCGCAGCTTTCGCGCGCGCTCGCGCGCCACCGCTGCACTCGGAAGGCTGGAACGACCTCGAGTCGGAGAAAACGCGCGCCGGAGGAGAGGAGAAAAAGAGCCGGGGAGAGAGAGACCGGGTTCTCTCGTCGGGCGAGAAAAAAAAGGGAAGTGAGCATTATTCCTCTGTCTCTTATAATATAACCGTGTCCGTCGGCTCCTCTCTTGCTCTCTCTCCCTGCCCGGAGAGTCGTGATCGGGGTAATGAGGCCCGAGAAGCTCGAAGCTGCCAGTGGCTCGAAACGAGAATTGTAGAAAGGGCGAGGGGGGAGGGGAGGGGGTAAGGACGCTGATTATGGGGTGTCAAACAATTACACTGATTGTACTTTCTGCGCGCCGCCGACGCCGCCGCCGCCGCGACTCTCGTTTCGCCTTTTTCTTCCCTCTGCGCCCTTCCCTTTATCTTATGCATATAATGCGCGTTTCCATTTTGTCTTTCCTTCTACGTCTCGTTCTTCGCTCCTCTCTCTCCTCTCCTCTCTTCTCTCCTCATCCCCCACCTCGGGTTTGCATCGCTCGGGCGATTTTCTCCCTTTTTGTTTCACCTCCTCGTGTGCACACGCGCATCGCGTACGTGCTCGCGTTTCGGTCATTTGCTTTTCCACGATGCACCGTGCATCTCCACTTTCGCGATAGGCTCAAACCTCCGAGACGTAAGCGCTGTCGTCGTTTCTCATTTCGTCGGCTAAAGGGCATGCGCTAATTTTCTCCTTCTTCTAGTTAATTTCATTTTTTTTTAGTAAATTTAAAATCATACACACTGGTGCATTAATATTTTGATCACAAGTATTTTAATTTGACGTACTATTATTGTTAGATGAAATTAATTAGAAGTGGTAAAAAATATGATGCTATTCATAGTATTTAAATGAGAATGAAGCACATACATTTCTCAGGTCCAGTAACTTTTCACTGAAAATAAATAAAAACTGAGCTAATCGAAGTGCAGATTCTTTTCCCTCTAATCCAGGTTGATTTTTCGTTCGTAGTATGAGTCTTTAAAGAAGTTACCACAAAGTAAACAAAGTTAAATGTTAAAGTATGTTTAAAGTGTCATACTAAACCATTTTAACTAATTCTATTTAGAAAAGAAACATCGGCATTATGGTTCCATTATAGCTTTAATCAGTGTGCAATATCTACATTTTCTGAAAAGTACTTCTCTACTTTTGAAATGTTAATTTTACTGATATTGCCATGCTGTTCTTATTTACTTTCTAAACCAGTCATTTTTATTAATCCGATAAAGTAAGATTTGCTATTTCATGTTTTCCATGAAATAAACCTAAACGAGCAACCAAAAATCACGCAGATAAATAATAAAGAAGTATCCATCTTTTCGGAAAAGCCGTAAAACAGTTCGACCTTACCTTGCAATATCATGCATTCTCGCACCTCGACCTCAGGAGCTCTCCTTTGCCCGTTTACCCTCGACCACTTAGCCCGCGCTCGGATACGAGGCCCCGAGGTGGTGGCTCCCCGACCCGCGGGGATAAAATCTACCCCCTCCTCCCCGCCTCCACGTTCCCACGTGCTCGCGCGGAATGCTAGTTTGTCATTTTTCGCGAGCTGCCGCCGGCGTGCAATATGTCGGCGGGCATTGTAGGCGCCCGCGCGTAATAAGCCGCGCGCTCGCGGTGACCTTTTCTCCCCCGGCGGCGCGCGGAGACCGAGGAGCCGCTTCGAAAGTCCGCGGGGAACGAGCCTCGAGAAGGCGAAATCATGGGGATAATGAGATTCTCAGGCAGCCCATTTAAACCTACTAAATGCGCCGTTTAGCCGCCTTTTTCCTCTCTCTCGGGGCTCGCTTCGCTCGGACAATCGCTCTTGCCCCTTTTCTGCGATATACTTTTGTCAAGCATTATTTATGTCCCCCTGCGCTTCTTATTATTGCGCTCCTTCGCTGATACTCGAGTAGTGCAAGGTGGAATAACTGATAATCTAACATTTTTAATCGCGCTCTAAATTGTATAGTGATTAAACTGTACTTCAAAAATTAGTAAAGGTAACCACGCCAAGAAAAAAGCCAAGTTAAATGTTAATTTTACGATACACCTTAGTAAATCTGAATATAGTTGTTGTTACCTACTAGAAAATTTAATAACGTTCTGGTAATTTCTGTAAACGATTTTTCTGTTCAGTGCATTGAGGAAATTGGTATTTTCAAAAAAGAATATACTTATCGAAGTGATAAATTTGAGTCATTTCTTAGCTATTAAAGTTTTTCAAACCATGCTATTATATTAATTTAACAAATTAATTTTTACATTGCAATTTTGATTTAATTAATAACTAGAAATAATCTGAAAATGAAGGAACAGAAAAATCGCTCGATACATTTGAAAATTGAGCCAATCAGGCTGACTTTTCGTAAGAATTTAGTGGTTTTCCCCTTTTTCGCATTAATTTTACCCTTCCACGCGAGAGCGCGAACACTTCACTACCGCGAAACAATTCAGCGTATCAAAGTGTTAGCCTGAAACGTCCACTCTTGAAAAGCCGAAGTGACCCTTGCCGGTGGGTCCTCGGTTCGGCGTAGTACATAAGGAGCGAGCTGCTCAAGTACAGCGTACCCGGTCGATGGTAAAAGTCGAGCGAGTTCGCGCGGCGCGGCATAATAGGCACGGTGTACGTAGGGGTACACGAGTGCGCGTGACACTTCCCTAATTGCCTGAACTCCGGCGGCTCGCAGCATAGCGGGTCCCCTCTTTAAGAAAGGCGCGGCTGACGGTCCCGCAACGACGTCGACGTCGTCACCCTCGCCGCGGAACCATCGTCGACCCGCGCAGCTACGAGCTTTAATTACGCGAGTGCGAGTGCGAGGCGCCGGGCACGATGATACGCGAAACTTCAAGCGCGCGCGTTTACGAGGGTCAGGGACTCAATAAATGTATCGACTGCAGATTAGACGCGGAGACTAAGTCGGTGCTAAAACATAGGTGCGAGATTATGCGAGTACCAATAGAATACAACGTCCAGATAATGTTAGAAGAAAACCAAAAGGTTAATCATAATTCTTTTAGTGACATTTAATTTGAGTGATTACTCGATTTTTTGTAATTAACTAATACTAAACGCCATGCATACGCGCAAGTGTTAATCTAGCGTAAATATGTATCTGAGGCAGCGGACTCATTCAGGGAAAGATATCGCAGAGTCCCTCTAGTGTTAAATGTATTTAACAAGAAATATTTTGTACTGAATCTAAGACTAAACGCCTTTTTCATTAAAAAGAATATACGTCGAGTAAAATACAGGTTGTAAATGACCCCGTTTTTCCGAATATTTTCACTTGAAAAAATGAACTGTAATAATTAAGTGCAATGAATTAATTGCAGTGCATATTATCTTTAGCGCTTCATTTTTTCTGGTATATTATACTACCAAAAAATAAATGTATAAACAAAATAGAAACAATTAAGCTTCTCTTTCTAAACGGAGTAGTAAATATTTCAGCAGCAATGATAGCAACAACTACGAGATACTTCTGTACCTACCCGTAAATTTTACGTAAATTTTTCAACAATAATTTTCGCAATAAGAACAACTATAATATTAAAATTAACTATTAAATACAAAACACTACCTACGGTGATTCCGGCATCATAGTATCTACAACTCCAATTTCAATTACCCCCATCGACGAGAGATCGCCGGGCGAAATGACAAGTTACCCGAGCAAAGTGAATTCCTATTCAAACGAGAAAAGCGGAATCGGAACGGGTGAAAGATGCTCACGAATCAAGAGGCGCCGGCGTGATTGTGTCGCGTGCATCGGAGTAAAAAAGGAGAGGGAGAGAGAGAGAGGCGAGTAATGGCTCTCCGTCGCGTAATTGCACACTGCTCGAAGTTCGGGGCAGCGCAGCAGCAGCAGCGCGGCGCTTCATCTCCCTCTCTCTCTCTCTCTCTCTTTCTCTCTCTCTCTCTCTCTCTCTCTATTGCTCTCTCGCTCTCTCTCTGTCTCTCGTAAACGAGTCGTCGATGGCTCTCCGCTAAGATGACAAACGCGACCGCAGAACTTAATTAAACTCGTAAATCCGTCGCCGGGAGCGCGCCTCGTCCATCCGCTCCGAGCGCTTCCATCTTCCACGAGGCTCTAAGGCCACGAGAGCTTGATTTTTCTGTTTTTCACGGGCTTCAATGGTGTTTCTACTTTTCCGAGAGTTATTCTTTTTCTTTCGCTTCGAGATAAGTGTCTTCGAGGAGAAACGAAGATTTCAAACTTGAATCAAAATGCAATTATAAGACGTTTCTTTTAGATGACTTCGTCTGGCGACTGCAGCAATCTGGTAGTTTTCCGTTTCAGTCTCTTCAAGGTAATATCTCTAAAAGGATGAAAAATGATTAGTAAAAAAATCCCACTTTAACTCAATGAGAGACAGTAAAATATTATGCAACATTTTCTTCAAATTATTTCGTATTATCATTGTTTATATACTTCTAAAATTTCCCCTTAAAACGGAAACTATTGATTCAATTCTAACCAAACCACGGTGTCCAACTTTCCACTGCTATCCAAACCCAAGCAGATAAGCTAAACCTCATCCTTATCAATCGAATAGCTGAAAACCGAACTAGACGATGAAAAAAAGTACAAAAACTACTTGTTTTTTCTGACTTCCTTCTTCGGGCGTCGCGAAGTCGGCTGACGAAAATAAAGGCGCCGCGTCGCTGGCGTTTCCCTTCCTCCTGCGGTGCGGCACCGCGATGGTCGCTATCGGCCGCGAGGCTTGCGCGCGCGCGCGCGGCTATCGCCCCCTTATATCCTGGCGACAACATCCTACGTGTGTATGATCGCCGCCTCCGAGGGAGGGCGATCGCTCGCTTTCAAGGAAACGCGCGCGGAACCGACGGGGTTTCCAGACGGAGACAGACCGCGATAAAATCGGAGACACGGTACCTGCTGCGGATTCGCTGGCGATAACGACCCGAAGAGGCCACTGGCGATATCAATTCTTTTTTTTTAAAACGCATTTCGACTTGTAAGATCTTTTTTCATTATTTTTGTGCACGTGCGGAGTGTGTTTTATGACTTTTATTTCAGGAACAGACTGCCACTGGATTAGTAAACAAATTTAATTGCGTTAATTCTGCCGTTCTGATTTAAAACAACTACAATTGTGTATGTTCCAACTGAAAATAAGCTAATTTTATTTCGCCTACAAGCGTATTAAATAAAGAAAAATTATAATTTTCGCTCCAAAATCCTGTAAACAATGTGCCAGTTGTAATAATTATAGTGGTCACGATTTACAGAATTTTGTTAATTATCAGTATCAAAAAGTAAATTTTGATATTTTTGAAAATATAAGTGTTTTAAATCTGGTCAACCAAATTGTGACTATTATTAACAAAATTATAATCTAACCAAATATTTTAAAAATTTGAAAAGGTAACCACATTTTTACCTTTTCACATTCACATTAACGCAAAAGTAAATGATTTTGCATAGGATTTGAAAGAAAATTATGATAATTAAAATTCAATTTTTAAAAGCAACAATTTTAATGCTACAACAAAATAAAAAGTACTCCTTTTCTTATTTATTATTGTGTTCAAAGAGATCTTTTAATCGCTGGAGATGAAAACGATTAAATTGGTGTACAATTGATTATTTTTTTCACTGTCCCGAGTAAACTAAGCACAAATCCTTTCCGAAAAACTCAATGATCAAACCAAATCACACTGGCACTTCCTCCGTTCCAAAACTATACAGTTCACTTGCGTTTCGAATGATCCGTGCGACACCTACAACTCCTAACACAGCCGGCCACCGAACACTGGTAGCTGTAAATTGACCGTACCATTTTTTCCCCTATCGAAAGCGCGAAAAAAATCCGGTCATTCGTTCTAAGGCGACAGCGATCAGGAACCACGCTTGAGCGAAGCGGCGCGCCGATCGACGCATGTGAAAAGACGTTGGGCAGGAGGTGAAGACCGTCGAAAAAATCTCAGCCCCGGGAGAAAGAGAGAGGGGAGGACGCGAGGAAAAAAAGAGGCGAAGGAAAGAGGTGAGAGAGAGAAAGAGTGGTGACGCGAGAGAGGAAAAAGCACTTGAAGGAGATCTCAAGCTTGATCGGCGCGGCCGCGTCTCGCGCTCATTGTTTTTCCCACGGTGACACAACGGCCGGCGAGAGGGAGAGAGAGAGAGCGAGTTCCGGACCAGCGCGTCCACACACTGTTATACATCCCAGTTTTCTAGGGATCTCCGACGGAGATCCTCGTGTTTCTCTCACTTAGCCGGCCGGCTCGCTCGATTTGTCACCACCTCGCGCCGCGGAGATTTCGGTAAGTCGCCGATCGAACGATCACGACACGCTTTTACGCGCTCACTCGATTGCTACGGCATCCGGGGACCGTTGAGGCGGTCATTTGTCGATGATTGTACGTTTTACAAATTAATTAAGATAATTGCGGCATTGAGAGTACTTTATTTTCTCGATTGATACGGAAAAATATCAAAAAGGACTTTTTTCCAATTGTTTAATATTTTATTTTTTAATTTAAATAATACTCATATAACTATTTTTACAAATTTGCGTGATTAATATGAATTTGAATTATTATATCAAATATTTATTAAACTTTTTATGGATTTTTAATACTTGACCTAATGAAATTGACCTATAATGAAAGAAAACACTAAAGATCGTCAAAACTTCGACCAAACATTAATAAATTTTTATTTATTTATAATTTAGATTTGTTTTAATTGTCTTCGTTCTTCAGGTCAATACAATTTTTACGAAAATTTATCATTCTAATATATACTTTGGTCTTTTAAATATTGCATTATGCAGTGGAGTTAGAGAACAGAAACCGGATGCGATCGAAATTGAAAAATTTCTCAGCAAATTCATCTACAATAAAAAAGGTCTTTTTACTTTGTTCCCCTAGCGGATGCACTCCGTTCAAGAAAAACAGAACAATGTATATGCGCGTAATATTGTAAATCGATAAAAAAAAGTGACAGTCTCGATCATCTCTTGGTCTTCGATAAAGGAAATACGATCGCAGAAAATAAATTACGCCTCTGTTTCTTACCGATTACTTGAGGTTTCTTCACTTATTACGTCCTTGTATCGAAAGCTGGATGTTTTTTCCCTTACACCGGAAAGTTTTTTATCGCTTGTTCTCAAATGGATTAATGTAATATTATTAAATATGGCAAATATAGAACAGTAATGGATCAAGTATCCTAAAATCCAATTTTTTTTATTTTAAAGACTTTAAAAAATATTTCCAAAAGACCAGTTTCATCTACGCATTAAACCATACGGCAACCTTTTAATGATCGATTACAGCAGGTTTTGGCAAACTCCAGTTTATCAATTAAAACATCACTGAATTAAAGATTCACTTATGGTACCTATTGCTTTTTATAAAATCAGGATCATTCCCAATCTTTTCCTGCCGCAATATACGTATAAACAAAAATGGAAAAAACTTTTATTTCTCCACTTCTGCCAGAAAAATTTCATCAAGATGCAGTCCAGACGCGAGAGGGAGAGAGTCCAAAAATCGAGCCGCTTACCAGCAAAACAAGCGCTCTCGGCGTATAAACGCCGGGCTCGCGGAAGAGACGCGCGAAACGACTTCTTGCGGCGTGGCGCGCGCGTACGTGCGCTCGCGAAACGCGCAATTTTAACGAAGTTCACGCGTCGGGCGTCTAATCGCCGCGCGAGGAAATCGGCGCCGCCGAGAGAAAATGACGCGCCCGTTTTGCCCTCGCGCGCGCGCGCTAAACGCACACGTGCTCGCGCGAGGCCTCCTTCGCGCTGATGCGCGTGCCTTATTTTTTTTCCCAGCCGCTCTTAGCCGAGCGCCTCCTCGCCTTCGCAGTTGCCGTCATAGGCTTCAGTGTTTTTCATGGTTTAATTGTACTTCTAAGAATTGGATGAGTGTTTGCGACATGACGACTGATTTTAACTCGAAATTTACAAATTTAGCAATTTTAATGAATAGAAGAGTTAACGCGATGAAACGTACGTTTTAGTGTTAAATTTAAGCAATTTTCATTGGCACGACTGTAAATGTTTGCCAAAGGCCACGTTCAAAGTCTAATGAAATGACATCAACGTCGCTTGGTTTTAAATATGCTAAGATTGTTGAAAACAACAATAATAAAGAAACATTTAATAAAATTTCATTTTTTACCTTTGCACACCTGGTGTTGTTTATAAATATTCAAATAATTCATTTATCGCATACTTGCATTATAAAATCTGCACCAGAGTAAAATAAATAGAAATTACGATACCATCTGAATTATTCAGTTGCGTTTAATTGCAGTCAATTTCAAGATAGTAGAATATGTGAACAAGGCATTCGAGGAAACAAATCAAATCTTGAACCTTTTTCTTTTTTTACAAAACGCATATTAATTATCAAACTTTTTAATATTAATTTTAACGATCAAGCTCATCGTCATTATCATGATTTTAATTTGAACATTATCCCTCTTATGGGCACACATCCCTGGAAATCCCAGGAAATCTCAATATTTGGAATCAATATAATCAATCAATTCAATCAATATTTGGAATCTGAGGAAACCTCTGAAAATCTCAAGAAATGTTTGGAAATCCCTTAAAATCCCTCGACATCCTTGAAAAATGTCTGAAATTTCTGAAATCTTTGCAGGAAATCTGCGGAAATCCCTGGAATCTTTGGAAATCTTTGATGGGATTCCGGAGTGCGCAGCCCCTCGCGCACACGTTATTTCTAAAAGAAAATTGCGTTTCTTTCTCACAGATCGTTTATTCACAAATTATCACGAAATTTTTAAAGTAAAAGCCCCTAGTACATTCCAAATTACCCAACACCAATCCTGATAAGCTTAACGGTGTAAAACCGCGCGTAAACAATCCACAGTCAATGCCGCAATGAAGATGAGAAGCCCGCGTGGCCACCGGCCGACAAAGTGCCACCGCAATCGGGCGCCCGAAATCCGCGGGGGACTTTCTCGCGAGCGTGCGCCGGACATGCCGGAGATGGTAGCGCGCCTGACGTCAGGTGCGCGCGCGCGCGCGTGCCCGACTCATCGGGGGCCCCGCTCGACAACATTACGTCCGCCCGCGGGGATTTTTCGCTCGGAAACGGCACCGGGCGCCGGCGGCCTTGCCTCCGCTCGCGGAGGTCGTCGACGCTCTGCTCTCGCCGCGGTGAGTCACGGCTGTCTATTCGGGGATACGAGAAGGCGGATCCAGAATTTCGGTGGGTCACGGGCGCGCTCGGGTTGCGCAACGTGGATTCGCCGAAGAGATTGATTAACGACGCGTGGATCGCACTTACTGGGCTTTGAACCTTTCCCCGCGTGTTCCTCTTGGCTTGCTGAACGTTGGGATGCTGGATGCTGGATACTGTTGGTTGTTAGCTAAGATCCGCGAGTTAATGCTGTGAAAAGCGAAAGTTTTGCTTTTAGTTTCGGAATGTAGAAAATTCGTAGAATTTAAAATAATTTATGGATAAAAGGCATTGTTTTTTTTTCGTTAAATGTAAATATTCAGGGACTGTTGAATTAATTTGGATAAGACGCACTTTCTGCAGGATTTAGAATGAGTCTTAGTATCAATGATCATATTATTAAAAAAATTTAATTAATAAAACGAAATTATCAGTAACTATGTAAAAGGTATAGTAGTTATGTATCCCATCAAGATTTTTTTATGAACGAGTTAATGAAAGTAAAAGCTAATTGCTACAAGAAATGCATTGATTTTATGCAATTTAAATTCACTGATCTTGATAAGACTAATTCTAGTACACATGATGAATTTAAATATATTAAGTTTGAATTCAGTGCCATTAACTTTTTTTACAGATTTAGTTTCTGAATTTAGTAAAATCTTTGCCTAAAATAAAGTAAAACACTTTCTTTGAAATTATAAAATATGCTAATCTTTGTTAGAGACGTGGATACGTTAGTACTTAGGATTATTTTGAACAGAGACGATGATTGTTTACACGATTCAAACAAAACGTAAATTATATAATTGTGCAACGTTTCGAAAATTATTGTTGCTCTCCTCTTCCGGTGCGCGTCTGCATAAATTCGTTTGTAAAGTGCACTCGCATGTCCCTTGGAGCTATAAGCATTTATTTACATGGCATATAGAGTAGTAAAATCTTCTTACCTACTCTTTTAACCGCAATAATTATAACTGTCTGCCTGTTAGACCGATGCATGTGGCATCGCAATCCTCACAGTCAACTTTATAAACTACTTTTGTTTTGCCTTACGTGGAGGCGTCTTTTGTTAACCGTACAATACGAGATAATTTGTTGGATTTTTTTGTCACAATAATAATTTTTGAGGTTTCTTTTCGTGAGGGATTTCAAGTTATTTTTTATAACTCGGTGAAATTTTGGAACGTCTATAAATAATAAGTTTTTTAGTATTTGCAATAAAAAATTATAATTTATTTCCAATATTATTTTGTTGCAAATGTTTTTCATATTTTGTTATAAAATGTTATTTTTTCTCGTTCTCAAACAGAAAGATTTTGTTGTGATCATTTCATAAATGTTTCAAAATAATTATTTTTTATAATGAAAACTGTTTCACTAACATCTGCGTTTGTTAGAATAAAAAGTACCCTTGATTACACAAAAAATATCATTTCTACATTTAAATCAATCGCTTTGCTTCCGAAAAAAATATTTTAAAGCCTCTCTTACAAAATTTATTTACGGTTACACCAAAATGACATCATGTAATCTCGATAAAAATGTAAAATACAACTGAAAAACCTACAAATATACTGTCCCAATGCGATTTCGTTATCTGGGGAAGTCCAGTGAAGGTAAATGCTTAAGCCGACGACAGCGTAATCGCCGGCGAGTCGCCGAGGTAAAAGTAAAAGCCATAATCCACAAAGCAGTGCGGGACGGATTTTTCGTATAGCGCGAAGACGCCGCAGAAAAAAAACACAACGGGAGAGGAAGGAGACCGAAGAACCAGGGAGTCGACGAACCCGCGCCGGAAGTACGAGACGCCGCTTTTTTTCCTTCCTTTTTCGACCAATTTAGGATCGAAGAAGTCTGGGTTTGGATCGATTTTTTCTTAGTCGATCTCTTTTTTTTTGTCTTCATACAGTGTGCTTACCAGAACACGACGAACAATTTTTATATCGGCCCCGCGCTTGTAAAAATTTGCTTTCACATTACGTTACAATTTCAAGTTTTTGCGCAATTTTGCATCGCTATAGTCTTGTTGCATATCACTTTTAATTAATGTAATTAACCCTATATTTATTATACTCCTAAAGAAGTGATATAAGTTAAATTTAGAGGAAATGTGCAAATTTACAAAATAGTAATTACTCAAAAACTGAAAATCAAGCAAAAACGTGTAAAAATTAAAATAAAGTAATATATTCGAAAGCTAAAATTTAAAATAAAAAAATGTTTAAAAAACCCATGTGTTATCTCAATTTTCAAAAAATACAGAATTACGTCGATACCGTAAATCGTCGATAATGTAACGTTTTGTACGTTTTGTAAACCTTAAGTATTTCTAAAGATGGCAAGAGTATTTCAAGACGAGTAAAAAGACAGAAGTGTCGATTTGTGAGAAAAGTTGAGAGAAACAGTTGCGCAATGTACGTCAGCAAAGGCGCAGGAGTCTTACCCTTTTTCTGCTGCTCTACTTTCGATCTCCCGCGATCTCCTCGAAGTCGTGTAATCAGATTCTTACATATCCGAGAGGAAGAGCAATTCATGTTTTACGTCCGAATGAACTCGTGCGTTACAATTAGATGGATGCCACTTTCGTCTATACGAACATAGTGTAATTGGATTATGGGCTCAAGAATAAATTTAGTTGATAATTATTAGTTGAATTTAAAAATCGGCACTCAGTAAATAGTTTTTTTAAATAAGTATCTTTATAATTTATATTTAATGTTTAGATTTAGATAGGTACGTTTTTTTTTATTTTTATGAAACTTTTGTAGTTTACAGTGCCCTAAATGAATAATTACTATTGTCATTTAAGAAATTAATTAATCTGTTTGGTTAATAAAATAGTGTATCATTTTGTTGAATGATTACTTCAACGTAATCGTATTAATGCCAATGAAATTGAAATAAAAATCCAACCCTTTATTAGTATAAAACCGGTCCCTTTAAATTATCAAAACTTTTGAACAAATTTACTTAGTAAGGAACTTAAAAACTGTTATTATTTACTTTCTGATAAATCCTTGGTAATTTAATCAATAATTTCGATTATTTATAGTTACAACTCAATTTCAAGACACGCTTATACAACAACTTAAGCAACTCAACACTCTAATCAATCGTACAAATACTGTAAACACGATGATTTTCGTACTTTCGTCGTCGACGTAACGCCAGCAAAAAAAAAATGCAGCCGATTGTCCAATCCACGCCAATATAACAGCCGTATCAAAAAAGTGCACCGACTGACTCGCGGCGCCCCTCGCCGATTCGTACGTGCGTTGAGCTCTCCGCCCGCGCGAAAAAGCGCGCGTCGCCGGCGCCCGGGCAAAAAAAAAATCGGCCCGCGCGCAAAAAGCCCGCGACGCGGTGAAAACGCGACTCGGCCTGCGCGGGTCGTTATGTACAAGAGCGGGCCCCGCTGAGCGGAACGTCGCGGCCGTTTTTCCGCTGGCCGCGCGCGCGCGGCCTTTTTGCGCGGGCACCGCTCCCCGCGGACTCCCCCCTAATTGATTGCCAATCAGGGCGCGCGCAGCCCCGGAGCGTGCCTAATTAATTAGCGCTAGCCGCGGCGTCACTTTCACTGCGGTTTTCCGCGGCCCGGCGCAGCCCGCGCGAATTTCTTCGGAGGTGACGCCAAGCGTCCCGGGCGCGCTCCGCGTGAGGTCCCCGCGCGGCTGCTACTGTTACGTCCCGTTCCGCGGACCGGCGACTCTTCCTCTCGCGTCGCGCCACGATGCTTTTCGCTTTTCATAGCTTCAAGCCTGAGTCGGCCGATGGGTTACAACGAATTAGCGATCGGTTGGGATTTTTTATCAGGGCGGAGAATTGTTTCGAAAAAATTACTCACAGTTTTTTCTGATTTATATAGTACTTTTTAGTCATATTGAGATCAAGTGACTAGTTCTGAGCGACGATGACTGAAAACTTCGTAGAAATGATCATAAACGGTGTAACAATTAGGGCGTTTCTGATTAATTTATGTAACTTTGTGTGATCATTTTTGATAAACTAATCACTTGAGTCCAATTTTTCTATTTTTCTAATTAAATATTAAATTTTTTCATAAAATTCTTTTCCTGTGGGTCTATGTTATCAGTGTAGCATCTTTAAACAGTGAATTATCGAATATATTAATAAAAATGGTGATAAATTAAATAAAAGG
Organism: Eurytoma adleriae; assembly: GCA_900480045.1. Taxonomy (NCBI): domain Eukaryota; kingdom Metazoa; phylum Arthropoda; class Insecta; order Hymenoptera; family Eurytomidae; genus Eurytoma; species Eurytoma adleriae. The sequence goes on from UXGC01000470.1 coordinate 59,690, forward strand.
TCATATTATTTCCTTTCGATTCAACCATTAGTCATAAAAACACAAATGATAATTACTAGTTTAATAAAAAGTGAATAATTCGAAAAAGTGATAAATGATTATAATCATTTTGGGATGAAATGATCTGTTTGGTAAAAAACACTACACAGTATTGTGCAAATTGCACAGAAAATTGTAATTTTTACAATATTTGCGCCAATTTTTAACATCTGATTAATTTTTAAAATGCGTGTTACCTAATCCTTAATCCACTGATGAACTCATTTGAAATTCTTGTAAAAAAGATAATTTTTACTGAACTATTCTTTCTCTCTGTACAATAATTTTTTGAAAATTTAAAAGTTCCATATCAAAGGTGGAAGTAAAATTTGATCTAAAAAGCAATAAATTTTATTGATAGATTATAATAATCTTATATGTATACTCTCAAAATTTGGAAGTGTATTTTTTGATTTCTTTTCTAATACATCCTATGAGAATCTGTAAATATGAAAGAATTAAATTAACTTCGTATAAAAACATCTCCCTTTCTTTCAACGTAACATATTAGATCCGGATTTCCGATACCCCCTAATAAGTTACTAGAAAATTAATATCGTGCAAATAGCATTCCGCGTCCAAACCGTCGTTGTTTCCTGCATTCTGAACAAACTATTTGCTTCGTATTTTCAATATATCCTTCGCAAAAATCAGCACGTGTTCCCCCTATTGTTTACATTATTCTCTCGTCGTGTCGTGCCGAGCGTCGCGAGCAAATGCACCGCTCGCCTATTATCTTCATCAAATTTCGCCGGGGGGATCTGGACACACTCGTCGCCGTGCGCGCGAGTCTATATTATGGCACGATTTCCGGACACGCAATATCTTCCCCTGCGCCGATGAGGCTCTCTCTCTCTCTCTCTCCTCATTCATTCCCCCGCTTCATTCACCTGTCCGCTCTATTTCTCCCCCTCCCGTTTCTTCTTTAACTCCACGCCTTTCTTTTGAGCGGCGCTCGCTCTCCATTTTCTCCCGTCCATTTCTCCCTCGGGTGTCATTATTCTATTGTAGGACGCTATAATTTCGGGAACCAGATGCGCGAGATGCACGCGCTTAGTAGATTTTTCGGGTTTTCGCACGAATCTGGCCGCTCGTGCAACTCGCGATCCTCGCTCCCAGGCACAGGATGCGCGCCAGCAGCGCGGGCTCATTGTCGAAATCTTTTTTTTTTCTTTTGTTTTTTCTTTCGAAGCGTCCTTTTAAACCCTCGGCGCGGACGGCGCAATTATTTTCTGCCCCTTTCACGGGTACGTTCTTTGACTTTTCGCTATAATCCAAACTTCTGCTGTTGACCTTTTATTTTTAATAGAAAGACTGCGTGTAAGTCTTCTGATAAATGCAGCAACAAATTAAACAATTTAGACTTTTTAATAATTGTGACAAATTTTAATTGGGAAATATAGTATAACAATCAAAATCCATCGCGCTTCACGTGCTCAATGTTCGAGTTGGTAATGTATTTTTTAATTCATTTAAAAATTGTTAAAAGATTTAAAACTTAAATTTTATTTATTATTTAAATAAACATAACTAACATAACAATACTTGATTATTCAATATCAAATACAAAATCTGAATTAGAGGGATTATACTTTGGATCACTTAAAATAAATGTGACTATACACATCAAGTTAGTGAAATCGGAGAAATATTACTAATTCAGATTTCGAAGGATCATTACAAAAACTGTCTTTTATCCATCAGCAATCGCTAAGATTTTTTCGAATTTCGCATAGACTAACGCACGGCTTTTTCCATCAAATCAGGAAGAGCAACTGTTACCTACATAAAAAGGTAAATGCTTATTTCGCTTATAGCGCAAAACACTCGAAAAAAGCAAAATCTTTCCGTCAAAAAATACTAATCACGCGATGACGTTTCTAGATGCAAAACACTAAAAGCGCGAAAAAAAGCAATCTACGCGCGAGCGTCTTATTCGTGGGCCCTGCGGTCGCGCGAAACGTCTAGGAAGACGCGGACGCGCGAGAGAGATAAGAGGACGAGGGAGCGGGGCCGCCGGATTCTCTTCTGCTCGAGCGATGCTGTGTTTACTACCGGCGCGTCGTTATATTTGCCGGCCTCGCCTCTGCGGGTGTGAAACCACAGCGAGGCGGTTTCGGTGCTTAGTCCTCCGGGCCCTCGGACCCCGCAACCGTCTACTTAGCGCGGACTGCGCGTCGCTTCCATCCGCACGCGGCTCGTCCGCGATGCCATCCTGCGTTTTTCTTACGCCGGTTGCTTCACTGCGCTGGGGGCTTCGGGGAAACCGAATCGATCTTAGTTATTGAATCTTTTTCATTGAAATATGTTAATTAATTTACTAGTGAGTTTTTACCTCGTTGATTCTCGTTTGGTACATCAATTTTTTATTGTTTATTTTTGGAAAGAAGTTTCGTTAACGAATGTGTAATTTATTTTGTTAAAAAAGAAAATAATTGACATCCTTTTTTAAGACCAAAGAGAAATTTACAAAATTAAATATAATTAAAAATGGGTTATACAAGCTTTGGCTGAAAAAAGGATCTTCTTTTAAGTAGAAATTTCAAATTTACCGCTGATTGACAAAATTAAGTTTCTTTTGCAGAAATTTTAAGTTATATTGCTAGCACACTGTTTTACAACATTATATTTTGAAGAATGTTGATTAGTTGATTATAAAGTTGAGATTTACAAATTTGTTGTGATAATCTTGTTAAGTTTTTCAAACATTTTAAGAGAAAAACATTTAACGCTTTTACTTTAAATTTTATGAAGAAATTTTGAAAATTGTTTAAGTTTTGTTAATAAACAAAAAAGCTAAACTGTAACAGTTATCAACTGAGGACGATTTGTGATTCTTTTGGGTCCACTTAATCTATTATTTAGCATTATTACATTCACTAATTGTGCTTTACAGACTCTTTATCAAATAATTTAATAATCCTTTAAGCTTGAACATAATATATTAAATATAAAGTATATAATTAAACACATTAAGAACACTTAATTATAAAACTTGATACTTATCGACACTTTACTGCAATCGTGCAACCCTCATTCTTTTGAAATTTGGCTTAGAGAAAATTGGCGGGAAACTTGCAAAATTCAAATTTTTTAATATTAATTTAACAAAATTTCTTACGTGTTATTTAATTGAATAAATTTGTGCAACAAAAAGTAAATTAAATTTCTGAAATTTATAAATTTATTTAAAAAAAAAAGCAATATGAATCGAATTTGATTAAATCTTTAATTCCAACGACCAGTGTAAAAGACACAGATTTAAAATAATTATATTTCTCAGCATTGATTTCCAACTCCACTATAAACAACAAAACCCTCGCTCGCCCCACCACCTCGCAATGCGTTTAAACCGGTGCGAAAACGAAGCTCGGCCTCGAGAGAGGGCGGAAAGCAGCGCGCCGGCCGAAGGAGCTGCACGCGCAGACGAAAAAGAAGGAAGGAGAGAAAGCCGAGAAGGAAGACACGACGTCGCCGTCGTGTCGTCGGCGTCCGTCAAATAAGAATAAGGAGAGTCGCATGCAGGAGGCGCGTGGGGCTTCGGTTCCCACCGAGATAGATATGCCCTGCCCGTGGCCCGTAAGTCGATATCGCGCGCGCGTGTGTATCCTCGCGCGCACACGCACGCAACGTCTCATAAACCGATGTGTGCGTGCGCCCGAGATTTCTCTCTGATATCGCTTACCGCGATTTCTTCTTCTTATATTATGTTATAAAGTATCGGCTCACGGAGGGCCGTATTGTGTTTCCGCGCGCGCGCCTGTCGGTTGTGTGCGTGTATCGGCCGAGATTTTTGCGCGATCATACTTCACGGAGCAGCGGGAATTGCAAAAACTTCGGATTCTTTTTTTGATTATTTTGAAAAATGCGCGACACCTATATAGCATTTTGGTTTAAAAATAAAAATTTTTTTCATCGAGAATTTAGTTTAAGAAAAAAGATTTTTGTTTTCATCATGACTTCACGGTGAAAAGGTATATATAGGGTCTTTTTATTCGAAATGCGTCTTTGATCCTTTCATGCAGCTGCAAGGGCTCGTGCGTTTTGCTCCACAAAACCGCGGTCAAGGAATCTTGAGAAAGTCCGCAAACACGCCAACTCCTTTTTAATTCACTTACAAGCGGCTAATTTGCCGATACATTGTATCGATGACTTCCTGCGCAACGGACATCACTCATCCTCTATTCATTCGAATCCCTGAGAAAAAAAATTCGCGCGGCCTAGAGCAGAGATAGATGAGACACTCGTCGGTGAAAGAAGCAGAGGCAGTCGGAGAGAAAAAAAAGAAACAGCGGGGGGAGACTCGCGTGGACTTCTATACACACACTGGCCGAGGACAAAACTGTCTTCCTGCGAATCGTCGAATCGGGGCCCTATTTGCGCCTAACAGATGGTTCCTCTCGGCGTGCTGCCCTCCCTTTGTTTTGAACACTGTTGTTCCGGTAATTGTGGTGGGCCGCGTGTACACACACACGCGCGCACGCACACACACACATGATCGCGCACAGCGATTTAGGTAATCACTCGGACGCTCGCTCCTCTCCTCGCATTGTCCCTAAACTCAGGTGGCCGGTTCTTCCCTTCTCGCTGAGATTCAGCGTGTGTGTACGATGCTCGCGGCGCCTTTGAAAAAAGGACACGAGCCTTGATCGCACGGGCTCACGGGCTCGACCTTGTCGTGGATATACGACGAGAACACCAACCCCAGATGGGCTCGACCCCGACGTCCACTTTCGCCGGTGATTCGGCGAGTTCGCTCGGTCGAGGGTAACGAACCCGCTACTTATTCTATAAGAAGTTAAAGGTGAATGCAATATGAAGAAGGGGATCTTAAACACTCTTTTGCATTCGGATTCTAGAGTATAAGGTTGGGATTAGATTAGGCCATAATAAAGAAAAGAATAAATAGCTAAATCATTTGTGGTAGTCTCGTTTTTATAAATTACAATTATAAAAATAATCTTATTCTAGTTCTACGATTAAAACTCGTGTTATTTAAAATTTTTATTTTAGTCTAACAACAAATGCATTTACTTAAAAAATACTTTAAATTTTATCTTAGGGGAAAAATAAATCTGCACAAAATACTTTACGATAAAATTATTACTTTCACCCGACAGGTGAAAAGATACAATCAATTAGCTCGACTTACTAATATATCTTCACACCGGTAGTCCTAAAATGATCAACCTGTGAAGACATAATCAATTATGATGAAATCTTAAGTATGATTGATAAACGATAAGTGATTGATTCAACTACGATTAATTGACGTATTTAATGGTACCCTAAAGGGAACAAAACACCTGAGGTCGGCGATGGTAAGCCCGTGACGTAAGACAAGACTCCAGCTAGATACCTCCTTACCCGTGCAGGATATGTTTGTACACGCGCGAGCCCGAGCTTCCGACGATGTAAGCCCTCGCTTACAAGCCACGCCGGCCGGTGTACCCCGAGAGCCCTATCGTCGGCTCTTTTATTCAAACTGATCGAGGATGCGATTTGTGTTCGACAAGACGCTGGGAGTTCAGGGATTATTAATTGAGACGCTCCGACGCCGCTTGCACTTTTTATTCTCCTCTTTTTAAGAGTTCGGCTGAGGTGCTATTGCTTCCCTGATTTTCGTTTCTATATAAAATCCTGTAATTATTATTCTCTTTTAAAAAAATATCTGTTTTAACGGCGCCAAAAGTGAAAGCGTTTTCATGTAAATTTAATGAAGAATTTCATATTTGTTTGGCTATATTAATGAAAAAAGTCATTAATGTTTTAAATCATCCAACAACTCTGAAACCAATAAATGCCGTTACGATTTATTTTCTTGCTTCGCCAGTGTCGCATCGTCGACCCAATAGTGGCAATTTCGTTAATATACATCTAGTACAGACCGATGGTACTGCCAGTACAGCGCCAGTATCGGTATACCGCGCCGAAGTCGGTCCGCTTGCAAATTTTTTTGCGGGTCTTCGTAAGGAGTAAAACAAGCGAGTACGGCGCACACATCGAAAGCCGCGCCGTCGAATTCTCGGAGGGCAATAACGCAAATTGCCGATTTCCAGCTTCCGGAGAGCCGGTGGGGCGCGCCGCGCGGACAAAGCCGCCGCGACAATTTTCGGGGGCCTCCTCGGGCGCGCGATGCGTGCGCGGCTCATTGACGCGGTGACGCGCGCGCATACAAAGAGTGCGAGAACCGCAAGGCCGAGTTTCGCGGCGATTCATCGATGCGTCGTGAGAAAAGGCCCTCCGGTCCTCCTCTCACTTTCGCTTTCTTCGCCGGGCTCGCCTCGCGCGCGCGGCGAGGGGGCCCGTCAATGGCGCGGGCCCCGAGCGCGGATGCTGATAATTGCATCGCGCTCCGATTGCTCGCGAGGAAAGGGGAGCGCTCCCGGGTTTTCGAGTGTCAACGCCGTGCTTGAATGGCGGGGACGGGCAGACGGAAGGCGGGAATTATGTAAACAGAAGGCGGTGCGTGATGAAAATTTAAATGTTCTCTTCGTTTTTTTTTAACGATCTTTGAGTTGTTTGATGACTTGACCGTGGGTAAGGAACGTGCAATTTTTATTTACCGTAAGGGTAAACTTTTTTTGATCAAATTATTTTTAAGTCTCTTCCGGAATTTTGTTTTTTCTTGAACCAAACAGCTACAGAGAACAGAATATAACGATTTCTTTTGTCAAAGTGTGCTTAATACAAATACTTTTTCTTGATTAAAAATAAAAACGTTGTAATAAAGTTAAATCATTTCATTTTACTTTAAAGTATTTTATACGACTCTTAACGAAAAAAGCACAATTCATTTATGTTTATAGAACAAAATCTCATTTCGATATTTAGCAATGAAAAGTGCAATTCAAATCTGCCACGAAAAAAAGGAACTTATCGCGAAATATCACTAGAATAGCGAAGTACTATTAGAAATTTTGAAAGTTCTTTGGTTTGCACGAAAAGAAACATATGCAAAAAATCACTTGGAGCCAATTTTTGCAAAGAAAAGTATGTTTGGATGAAAATTTTACGAAAACTGAAGCACATTTGGAAATCTCGTTGAAGTAATCTATTTTTTCATAGGAATATCGCAAAATGTGCACTGTTTTACTGCAAACTTTTAAAACGTACTTTTTAGTGGGAAGCCCGCGAGATATCTTTATCATCCTGAAACACCTAAAATGAGCTAATTTTCGACAAATCTTTCGACAATTTACAATCATTTTCCTAACATTAAAAAAAGTGTAAATGCCTTCCAAATTCAGCTAAAAAAAGAAAAACACAAGTGACACCTTCAACAACCCGGCAAACAAGCCTGCAAGTTCTAGAAAACCTCGTCGGCAAATTGCACGTCTCGTCACAGGCAATCGCCGCCTCGGACTCGACTGTTTCCTCACGTCGCCGCGCGAAGTCGCGCATTAACGCATCGCAATTACGCGGGCCACGCGCGAATTACGCCGTGGATCGCGCGCGAATGTCGGTCGGCCGTGCGCACCTAAGCCTTAGCTGCAACGGTACCCCGACGCGACGTTCGCGTTTAATTTCAGCTGGCCGACCGCAATCAGCACTTAACGCACTCCTCTTTCCGCGCCGGGCGACAAGATGCGGACTCTTTTTTTTTTTGTTGCGCTTTGCTGGCGAGCAGCTCCTGCGAGCGCACGCTGCTCCAGCTTTAAAGCTTCGTTGATGAAGTTTTCTTTGTTCTCTGCTCATCCGTTAGAATGAGAAATAAATAATTTTTTTTAATATAATTTGTGATTAATTGAAGGTGGATTTTATATAATAAATCTTGTTGTTAGTAGTCTTGAGAGGTTTTGAATCCATAAATTGTAACAGCAACATTTGTAATTGGCTCGATAAAATGCTTAGTCACGTTCGATTTTTATGAACTATACGTGTATCTATTGACAGGACCTTATATGTATTTCGTAATCGACATTACTCATAACGAGTCATGTATAATTATAATTATGATTTTTTAAACATTATTAATTCATAAAACAAGAAAACTGAAAATTAATTAGTGAAATTAATTGTGAGCTGCAGAATTGTTAAAACATGAATACGTAGATTAATCTATAAAAAAATAACAGTAACTTAATTATCAGATATCACAAGCAAATATTTTCAATTATTATTACTGTACAGTGGTAAAAATATATTGCAACCTTAGTAACTAAAAATAAATTGTGACAGCTGTATAATTTTATCAAAGTGACTCAATGTGTATTCAGGAATTCATTTATCTTTTTAAGAAGAAACAGCGACTCGTGCAAATTTCCAAACTATCTCTTACTTAACACAAAAAAAAACTCCAGAAAATCCACTTCCTGATGAGTCTAAAATCTTTCCTCATTCAAACGAGTACTATCATTTTGCATGCATCATCCGAACGCACCAGCATCACATCGCCAAAAAAGAAAGCACACTTTCCTCGTAATAACGAGGAACAATAGCAAAACAGTCCATTCACCGCGAGAATGCGCAAGAAGGCGAAAAAAGAGATGGAGAAAAAACGAAATCCGTACATCGAAAACATCGTTTTCCCGCTTGGATCATCGAACGGCCGAGTCATCGATCGCGCGACGGCTACAAAACACGGCCGGACTTCCTCGTGATCCGCGGGCGGCGATGGCGCGCTTAACGAAGCGAGGCCCCGCGGGCATCTCGCGCCGCTTCCACCGGTCCGTGAATGAACGCGGAAAAAAACAGGAGGATGCGCTGCTCTCCGTGTCTCTCTCTCTTGTTCTCTCCGTTTCTCCCGGCCGGCTTCATTCACACCGGAGTCCCCAGCGGTCCCACCTTTTTCGTCCTTTCTCACGTGCGCGCGCGCGACTCTTTCCGGTCGACGTGCTCCACTTCTGGAGCCCGAACAAATCGTCCACGGACGATGAAATTGTCCGGAGCCGAGCCTCCGTTCCCGGAATCGGGAGGACGGCGCGGCGCCCTTGAAGGGGGACCCGTTTTGGGACGCCCGCTAATGCACGCCACCGGCGCGCCGCGCCGTTTCTTGGGTGGCGCGGGCCGATCCGCTTATCCGGAAGCTTATCGGCGATCGTGAGATCGATCCGGGGAACTACGTTGCTTATTAATCGCTGTTGATTTCATTCATTTGCGACTTGTAGTTCTATTATCATTATTATGTCATATTTATTTATTTTTAATAAAATGATAAGCTTTCAAAAAATAAGTTTTCTTTCTTTTGTGCATATTTTTAAATAAAAAATTATTGTAATAAATCAATAAATCGTGGTTGAGGAAGGTACGTGCCTATTAATTGGCAGTGGTTTTTTAATTAATTATCATGCTGTTGCGATTTTATTTGATATTTTTTATCTAATGTTTTATATATTAACATCAGTACGAATTGTATGTAAAGAGCATCTTACCCGTGCATATTTATAAATAAATAATTAAAATTAAATAAAGTAATGTTATTAACTAATTATTTTACGTACTTAGAAAATAGTTCATATTCAAAGATTCTTTTAGAACAATAAAAAAATTTAAAAATTGAAGAAATGTTTTAACATTTCGAATACAAATATTAGACAACAGAAGAAAAATGACTTGCATTTCGTTCCGTTAAGAGGCAGAAGACTAAAAAATAAATTCCGGGTATTACTTAGCAAAAGTGCAGCATTGACGTGAGAAAATGAAACGTGAATTTAATAACGAGTTTTCCTTTCCTGAGAGAAATCGTCAAGGAGTTGTCAAACGAGATATGCGTAATAAGTCGATCGTCAGTATAAGAATGAATGCGTATACGGCGACTATCGTCAATGGACTTTCCGCGCGCCGGCTCTTCAACTCGTCATCGCCGCTATGCTAATTTATGACGAAATGCAAACGCGCTTTTTCCTCCATTTTAATTCACATCATCATAATTTAAAACGCTGCAGCAGTACTATAATCATTTATGAATTAAACATTTTTCTTATACTTTGTTCACTTGAAGATAAAGAGTTTAATACATAAATTTAATGAAATTCATTTAAAGCACGATCACTTCATTTAATACATTAAATACTAATTTATATATAAATCAGTGATTAATACCTTCCAAAAGAAGAAATAAAAAAAAGTTTTAGTCATTTTGGTTAATCAATGCATCTATCTTTTGAAATTGTGCAAGAAACAAACTGTTACTCTCTCCAAAGTCTTCCTCTTTAAAAGAACCCAAAAGCTATTCCACCTTACAAAAATGAATAAAAATGAAAGATTCTTCCCAAATTTTCTCGAAAAATTGATCAGTGTTCACACCGTGAACATCAACAACGAAGCCAGTGGCGATTCGCGAACGAGGTCAGTCCGAGTGCTTCGACACCAATGAACGGCGCTTCCCCGAAATCCGATGCATCAGCCGCGCGATGATTCGCGCTTAAAATTCACGAGCCGCGCGTCCGTCCGCGTGTCGGCCATCACGTACGTGAAGTAGCGTTACGGGCGGGAGTCGCGCTACGATCCCCGGCGGCACGTTCCCTCGCCGCGACTGACTCACGACCGGCGGGCCAATTAATAGGCAGCCCGAGCCACGGCTCTCTTACTCACCCGCGTTATAGATACGATGAATCGGTGATTTGTGATTCGAGTGGCTGCGAGCGAAATTTCAGCGCGAAGAAGCGAAGGGAAGATAGGGTGACGTTCGAAGAGTGGGTTGGTAATTGAGTACGTTGGATTCGGTTATCGGACTCGAGGAATGCCTTGTGATTATGTTTTTTAAATTGATTAAAAAACTTCGCTCGATGGTCAATTTATTAGCGATCTGAGACAAGCGGATATTGCTTGTACCGGAAGTGCTTGCAATTACGCTACTGTAGAGGTTGAATTAAAATCAATAAGGAAATTCGTTTTTTAATTGAAGCGATCAGTAATAAAGGAGTAGTTTATTAACTATACGTAACATTAAGGTTGTTTTTAATATTCCGTAAAAATTAAAATAATCAATTCAATTTCATTCAAACTATAAATTTATTTTTATCTATTATTAATGTAAATAGACTAACAGTAACATAAAATATTGTAAAATTTATTTTATAAATAAAACTTAAAAGTTATATCTATAAAATATGACATACATCATATTTCATCATCATATATTTCTTCATCGCCTGCTTATTAAACAATTGATAATAACTCATCTTTTTTTCTTTTATCTATATGCATTTTTTACATCCCGGTATGACTATAATTAAAGCGAATGTAATAAACCAGATATGCACGAATTTTATATTGTTCCTAAAAGACACTAAACTCTATATAGTCTATTATAGTCATCATAAGTACAATAGGGGAAGAATTGAACGAGTCCCTTATATAAAGACCTGACATTTTATTATCATTAGTGTTTCTAGAGTTGTGATTGGTAAGATGTAGTTATCCGACATAATCAAAAGCTTGACTTCTAGAAAACAACACTGCTTTAGATACTATGACCTTTTTCATAATAACTTAATGGGTCATCAAACTCTAATGTGACATAGTATAAATGGCAAAAAATACTTTGCTCAACAATACCTAATTTATTAGAAGATTTAAAAGAAGCAGTTAATTTAGATTTAATTAAAAAAGGAAAAAACTAGTTTATTTATCTTGCTGCATAGTGATAATAATTAATGCCTATATTTGAGAAATCAATGAATTTAATTTGACTACATAAAAGTTCGCAGGATATCACCGTGACATCAATGAAATAAATTTGACAATGTTTTTCTATTCGATATAAATGTCTTCTTAATTTCTATAAATTATTACTCAATCATCAAATCTGCTTAAACAGTTTTGTACCAGAATTATTTCAGACTGCAGAATGAAGCTAACTTTGCGATAAGGCTGACATTGGATTCTAATTGCGTATAAAACTGATTATCTCTAATTTTAACACAATTATAAATCATATAACAAATGTGTTATTAAAATAGAAGATAGTTCGCATAAATTAATATTTAAAAAATAACATTTAAAAACATCGCCAATCCACTTCCGAAAACAAATTTCGCATCTGAAAATTCCCATCTCAAAAAATGCCTCCACTGCAGTGTCAAACTAAAATATCAAGCGCAGCAATGACTGTGCACGAAAAGATATCTCGATCCGTCTGTTCCGGACTCGTGGAAAGGGCCGGAAAATCGGCGCCACCTTATCAGGAGTCCCGCGCCGGAGGAAAAGACGGACGGATCGTTTACGGAAAAGCATGGGGACTTGAGTGACGAGGTGTTCCGGCTTGTTCACAGATACGAGCGGCGGCGGCACGACGACGACAGCGGCGACGGAATGGGCGTACCCGCCCGCGGCGCCGTCTTATCCGGCACCCGCGGGAAGCGCCGCCGGCGGAGGTGGCTCCTACTCGTCCATACCAGGTGGCGCGTTCTCTTATCCGGGCGAGGCGCTCGCGCACCATCCAACCACCGAGCCCGTGCCCCTTCCAACCGGTAAACTGCTTCTCTCTCTCTTCTCTCTCTCTCTCTCTCTCTCTCTCTCTCTCTCTCTCTCCTTCTCTCTCTGTCTTTCTCTGTCTTTCTGCCTTCCCTTTATTGCACTTTTTTCGTGAAATGTGCATGGACTAACTCTTTTGGTGTGAAGTCACGACAGATATATAATGGTGTTGTCTAGAATGAAAGAAATTCATTCTACTTTAAAACTTTTTGTTTCTGAAACCTCTTTATGCGTTATTAAAACAAACTTACCGCAATTATAATTTAAAATTTCTAATATTAAAAGAAGTACGCTTTTATCATCTTTGACTTTAAATCCAGCTTTCTATTATAGAATCTTATTAGAACAAATTAAAAAAAGTTTAATATTCGGAACTCTTGTGCATGCCCATAATTTTACTTTTGCCTAAGTAAATAAATATATGTATGTAAGCGTACACAGTAAATGTATACACTGCTTTAAAAGCTCCAATTGTAACTTCTTTATTATTAGTCATTTCACATTCACTCAATCATTCATTAAAAGAAAATTTCAACAAAGAAGGTACAAATTCTCGCGGAGCTTGCGGTTTTAACTTCAACTACGCGTTGTGACACGAAGGTGCGAGTCATCGTAGAGTAATAATCACCTCTCGCGCAAACCTACGTCGTATCATTAATCAACCTTATAATCATTCGCGAAATAAACTTTGCAAATTGAGCCTCGAATAAAAAAATGTTTTCCAAAACATTTCCGACAACTGGACTAAACATCTTTCTTCGGCTCTCCTAAAAAATCCAAAGACAAACAATGGAGTAAAGGTCAATTGGAAAAGCCAGAAAGGCCGCATACGATACTTCAAGCGCGAGGGGTACGAAAGCTCGGGTAACGTGACATTAAAGCGCAAGTCCGCTGAAGTAAGCACTGACTCGATTGCTGGCCTCGCGTTGCTTATTTACTCCCCCCTTCTCTTCTTCTCCTTCTTCTTCTTCTCGTTCGTCTTCTTCTTCTTCGCGTCCGTGCACGCGACCCGCGAGATACACTCCGAGCCGCGTTTTATCGATGACTGCGCGGCGCGCACATGCGCGACCGCAAATAAACACCTTTACAGGCTTGAGAAAGCGCCAAATGAATAGGAGAGCGGAAGAATAGAGTTTCCCCCTCGGTGCGTGCACGACTCGTGAACGGGAATTGAAAATTGATTGCTCGCTGCCGTTTCTGCGTATTCATATTCTTCTTTGTTCTTTTCTCTCTTTTTTCTTGCTCGAAGGGGTAAATGTCGTGAAGTTAGATTTACTTTTTTGCGTTATGTTGGCGAGCTTCATTTATTCAGAATTTTATTAGCGTAGTTTCATTATTTTTTTAACTAAGTATGTTGGTCTGCAGTTCTTTAATTTCTTTTAGAGTATGGATTAATTTCTAAAATCATATAAAATTCTGAAATTTTTTTTATCTACCAATTGTTACCGTTACGAAAAACTACCTCCTAGGTAACTATCTAATTATTAGGGTAACTTGCAACTGCTTAAAGAATATTTTTCAGAAAAAGTCATCAGCAAAATTTGAAGAGTTTCTATAGAATTTAAAATCTGTAAAAGTATCGAACAAGATATCGCAAAAGATACATCTGCAAAGTTACTTTTTCAGAGTTTACTATAACTAACATTATTACAATATACTTCACACGATGTCCAGTACTAAACTTCTATACAGGATCTTTATCCAAGTGTATAAAGATTTCTTCTTCTTGACTTTTTCTTTGGATGTATTACGAAAAATTTTGCAAATGCATTACTACAAACTAATAATGGAAAAGAATAATTCGAGTTAAAATATCTAGAAATAGAGTAATTTTTACGATCAAATAACTTTTTAAATTTCACTCTTTTATATTACTTTCATAATACAGTATAGACTAAGTATATAATATCTACGAGAAAAAGTAGACTAGTCCACATTTGTTTTACAATTTGAAACTTTTATATTACTCATCATATATAAATAATTTGTAACATTATGTTAATTAAAACTGCAAAAAAACCTTTTTATTTAATTGATGATTTCCTGCAAGATAACTTAATTAAAATCGTGCAGAATTTCTTCATTCGCGTACAAAACTTCATTAAATAATCCTATAAATAGCCCGCGCATTTTTAATTTGCAAAATGATTCTTTGTTAGACTGTTTATTACACTCTAATATCTTCAAAACGAATTATAATGTGTACATATTTAAACAGACATTAAAATTTTGTTCACATCCTCAGTTCTTCCGTCAGACGGCCAGCAGGACGCGTACACGCCGAACTGCGTGTCGATGTACCCGAGCCACGGCACCGGGAGCGGCGACGGCGCCGTGACGACGTCGACGTCGCTGCCGCTGGTGCAGTCGGGCAGCGTCGCGACGAAGCCGGACACGGGCGACATGTACGCGGCCTCCTGCGGCAGCCCCGGCGGCAGCTACCACCACTACGGCGGCTGGCCGACGGGCCCCTCCCCCGCCACCCCCATACCCGTGGCCGCGGCCGCCACCAACTACAACCCCAACTACCAGGGCTACTACCACCAGAACCCGGCCGGGCAGAACTACATCAGCCCGGCGCCCATGGTGCTCTATCCCCAGGTGTTCACCAGCACCATCAACCAGAACCAGATACACCTGCACCTCAGCGAGGAGACCCTGGCGAACAGCAACCTCACGATCAGCAGCAACAGGCTCGAGATCGGCGTGCTCGGCGAGGAGAACGAGCAGAGGAACGACGTCTGGAGGCCGTACTGAGCTGCCGAGCAGCCTGATGGATTTCGTTTTTAGCCCGGTCAGGTGAGTCTAGCATTCTTCTCCTTACGAATTCCAAGGTACTACTGTGCTAATTTTGGTTACTGGTCATTTCGACGGTGGAATTAATTAAACGCGCACTCTAAAGTTGAATTAATGAAAAACCTATAAATTTGTAAAACGTGCACTATACTAATCATAAATTTGCACAGTACATTTCAGTAATTTTTTAACGCGCTTTTAATTTGAGTAGATTTTTTAGGTTGAAATAAAAATATAAAACGGATGTTTTTTTAAATAGGGGTCATTTGCTAAAAAGTATATACTTTGCAATTTTTTTATCATTAAATTTGATTACGATATAAAATGAACATATAGTTTCTAAATTTCTTCATTTGTGTAGATGAAACATATCCATGCCTACTTCAAACATTGTTTAAGTTCCATCTTTGAAACTTTTTTATTGATTTTCTCGAGGTGTGAATTATATTACATAAAAAAACGAGTATGCTATACAGGAGATCTTTGCAAATACTTCTTATAGTTAAAATATTCATTTTTTTTCATCACATGTTATAAAGAAGAAATAAACAACTGTACACTTTCTATAAATCAATTTCCATTACGTTTTATAATTGTACATAATTATAAACAAAAAAAATTTTAAATAAAAGTATCCTTTCATTTAAAAATAATAGATACATTTACAAGTGTTTATAAAAAAGTTGCTAAAGAATTTGTTACACATTCCACGATAATAATCGCAAACATCGTTCACCCACGCAGGGCACCAGATTGTCGAGCCCGCCGATCACGAAATGGAGGCAGGCGTGAAGGCGGTCAAAGAGATCCCGACGAGGTGGTCGAGAGTTTCGCGGCGGTGGGCGGCATGCAGGCGCGTACGCCAACACACCCAGCGCCGGAACCGCACGACTCAGGAGACCCATGAAGAATCGCGCGTGCACTACACGCGCCCTTTCTCGCGCCGCGCACGCGCGGTCTGTCGAGACTTTGACATATTGTACATACGCAGATATTTTCCATTAATAAAAAAAAACTTGCCGAATTCGTTCCTAAATAGGTATTCGCTTCTTTTACGCTCACCACTCGACTTTCCCTAAATCCCACATTTTTATACTCTGGACTAAAGATAGTACTGTACTCAAAATGTTATTACTATTGGTTTTGTTAAAAGAATTCCGCTTATTGCCTTATCATTAAAGTCATGCATGACATGATATTTTTTATTCATATTTATATTCGATATAAAGTTATTTAAGTATATCAAATACTTATTTAGTATTTAATAAAAAGATAATTTAAATTCTTTTTAAAAAAGTTGTATAAAAACAAAAAAATATTTTAAGACTTGCGTAGAAATTTATATAAGAACAATTCTTTTTGCTACTTTATCAATTTACGGCAATAATATATTAGTACTGATATCGTCAGTAACGCTGATGAATACGTAATACTAATAAGCAACGCTTTGCGGGGAAAAAATTAGGGAGAAAGCTTTTGATTCTTTCACCACAAATGTTATGAATAAATTACAAGAGAAAGGTAAGTACATAAATATTAGAAATCAATTTTTTCCGCGAAAGCACGCCTTATCAATCTTTCACGGGCTTTTTCTCTCCGCGCTCATTTCGAAATCTCCATCCGAAGCTCCGAATTTCTGTAAACCGTACCTCCTCGCGGGATCGAAGGGAAAAAAAGAAAAGCGATTTCCGCCGTCGAGCCGTCGGCGCATATAGGGGTGTCTGCATGCGCTCGCCCCGTACACAGAGGGAGGGCCAAGAGTGCGGCCGAAGAGGGAGCCGCGGCGGCGGCCAAACCGCAAAACTATCCGTCGCGCGGTCGCGTCACTCGTGGCAACCTTTAACTATTAAATGTAGCGCCCGCGCGCACATAAAAAACGTATCATCCGCAGTCGCCACCCCCACTCTCAACCCCCGGGCCAACGATTTATCGGCTTTCGCACGCCTTTCGCGGGTTCCTTTTCAGCCTCCTTCCCTCCCTCTCTCTCTCTCTCTCTCTCTCTCTCGGTACGCGATTCTTTGTCCGTCTGCGGTGCCGAGTGTATGCGGTTTCGCGCTTCGTTTTGGCCGTTTTCCGTTTCGCTTTCGTTCCGCCGGATCCGCCCGCTGTCGATGCCTCCGCTCCCCTGAATTATTCACGAAAGTACTTAATGAACGCCCTGCGCGAACGACCCTTTCACTTATTATGATTTTTGACGTTTACAATCCAATGTGCGATAAAAACGAGAAAAAGAAAATATATCGGGAACAACTGTCAGCGACGATAGATGTGTAGAGGTGAGGGTAGATGACATTCATTATCTTACTTTTCGGAGACAGTGGGTTCGTGTATGAAAAAATCATTCGAATTGAATTATTGCATTTTTTATGACCCACTGAAAAAGCACTTACTTTTGTGGAATAGGCATTTCAGTTGCTAAACTGCAGTTAAAGGTAAAGTTTTTCGCCATATTCAACATAAAGACTTTAAATTCTTTACAGTTAACAATTTTGTTTATTTATTTATTCTATCGTTTATATTTTATCTGATATTCAATGGTGATGGAACCAGAGTTTATTTATCAACATTATTTTAATCCTGGATTACATAACTTGTTCAAATCTAAAATATTGTTTAATTCACTGCTTTTTATTGCTTTCAAACCTGAATTTTTTCTATACAAGAACAAATTCTAAACAATTTTCCACATAATTTACAATTATTCTTTAGTCATTCTTTTCTTTATATTTAATTATTTAAATAAACCAAGATTAAACTGAAAAATAATTCACATCAAAACGTTTTGAATTTTGGTGCCAATTTAAAGCTTTCGAAAGATTTACAGAAAAAATGTAAAATGTGCATTGAAAAAATATAAGTAATTAAAGTAACAAATGCCTAATCTATTTCAAACAGACGGTCCATTCAATCCAATCGAACTTTACCACGCTATTTTCTTCCTACGCAAATTCCAACTGCTTTACGATCTCAACGCACCTCTAAAACACTTTTCCCAGCAAATCGACAAAAGCCCCACACTCTCATCTCGCACCTAGACGGCGACCATCTCGCTCCGGTCATCAGCCATGCCGCGTCGCACGCGCGGGCACCTCATCAGTCGCGCGCGATCCAGGAAGAGGTGAGGACGCGCGCGACGAATCGGGCGAAGAGATATAGGCGTTCCGCAATTTCTCTCTCTCTCTTTCTCTCTACTCGCAATTTCTAGCCGCGATTTTTCTCCCTCCGCCCGGCGCGTCGTTGAGGTTTCGCGGAGGCAACGCCGGCGGACCAATGGAGGCGCTCGCGGGGAATAAAAGGCGCGGGGCCGCGGGAGGCGGTCGCTCGTAAGCTTCTCTCTTTACGAGCGCGCGGATGACTCTTCGCGACTCTCGGCCCGACCGCAAAACTCCTCTCCGGCCCCGGAGCACCGGCCGGGACTTTTCTACGATTCGAGCGAGGCGCTGCGTCGCGTCTCGGACGCGCGCGCGCGAAAAATTCGTGCCTCGGGCCTTTGTGCGCATTGTCTCTCTTTTTTTAAGACACTCGGGCAGAGCGCGGCACGCGATTTTTCGCGAGGCGCTTTTATGCATAATGGGTTTATTCTTTGTGTAAGTACTGGCTTCGAGAAAGAGGGCGGTACTCGATTTTTTCTTTCTTTGAGGGATTAACGAATGTTACGTCGAATTTCGAGTAATTGTGTCGGTGTATGCTTATACAAGCGAGAAAGAGGACTCAAAGCTGTGATTTATTAAATAAATAAAGAGTAATATGTACACCTCTGATTTTAGTGATTGATACGATACATGAAAAGATTCATAAATAATGAGGAATTACTGTACTAAACATGAAATAGGTAATCAAATAACATTCAAATGGTAATTTTCTTCTTTGCCAAGAATCATCGAAGATGTTGTCAAATTAAATAACAGTTCTTCAAATTTCGAGCTCTGCATCTTGTATTCATGACGAAAAATCGTACATGACATAAGTTTTTGGCTGACAAGAAGGCATCTCGATTTGTTCACCGAAGGTGTACGTAAGTAAATGTATAGAATGTAACTTTTATTATACACCCAAATATTGTCCACAATAAGAAGTATTTCTTTATAAACTGAAAATTAAAATTGATTGAATTAGTGGCTTCAGAAGGTAATAATAAATAAAATAATAATTGAGCATATGCATATATATTGTCATTTATTATTCTGCTAATCATTCACAAAAATATTGACGTAACAATCGCTGGTCACACTTTTCAATCCACAACGTAGCCCAATCAAGTCGATAACGCCAATGATCTCCACAAAGATAAATGTTCATGTATAATATACACATATATAATCATTATTTATACATATATAATTACTTTCCCTTTATCATTCCAAGTCTTTCAGTTGAAAAAACGCTCATTAATCCTGGTTTTTAAAATAATGCATTTTATACCGTCACATCAAATTTTAAAAGTATCATTTTAAAAATCGATTTAATAATTGAATAATATTTATTTGTTTTTAAACTTTGTTTTACGAATACTTTCATCATGATAAATCTTTAAGTTAATGAAGTACAGACAATGTTTAAATTTCTTAATTGTAAATTTAAACTAAAGTAAAGAAAGAATATACACGGTAATGAAATAAATGCAAAATCTACTAAAAATCTTGTTCGTTATTATTTATCCTTATCCTATATAATTTTAGTCTTTGAATTTTCAGGAAGCCTCATCTGGTTCTGCATTTCCAAGCACCAGTACTCAATACCATAGTATTTAAAAAAGAAACGATGCAAATACCCAAACTTTGAGCAGCATCGCGTAATTTTTTTTCATCGCTATCATATTTTTCTAAAAATATTTAAATGTTTTTTTCAGATTTCAATAATATATTGAATATGTACCAAATATTCCTTTAAAAAAGATTCACATATTATTGAAAAAATGTAGTTTTAATTTTTGAAAATTTAACAGATAAAGTGGTTAATTCAACGGATCAATAATTAATATCAGGAATTTATCAGAGATTTTAAAAGTATTATCAAGAATGCAGAAATTAATGATTGAAGAAAATGGAATACTCTGAAAATTACGCTTCACCAAGATAGATGATTGAAATCCGAAAACAAACATTAAAATTTCAATGAATTGTTAAAGCCTCAATTCTAATAAATGGGTTTGTTTATTTTCTCTTCTACCACAGCCGTGTATTGTGCTTCAGAGCGAACAAAATAAACTTATAATCGTTTAAACATTTCTTACGACAATCAACATTACAATAATTTAATTTAATCTATCTAGTTTAATAGCCTTTCAATTTAGTAAGTATAAAATATATTTTATGCATATAGCAATATTTCAATTAAATAAACTTTGATTTTCAATAAAAATATGCAATAGAATTTTTATTATTTCCTATTTCACTTTCTATTACCCATACTATACACGTTTTTCTCGTTGATGCTCTCATCAGAGTAAAATCCAATTTCAATAAGCTATCTACTGAATGATCAATAAATAATACATTTGGAACGGAAACTTGAAATTACTGTCGCATTAAAAAATCTAGTGATTGATGCATAAAACTGAAATAAAAAATAACTTTATAATAATTAAATGCTCGTTAATTATTCACCATTTGTTTATAATTATAATGTCATCCGCAATAAATTAAATGGATTAGAATAAAATCGTCCCATAACGTCAGTCATATTTCAATGTTCAACTCGTATTCTTCAAAATACGTGAAAAACATGTACATAAATGTATGAACAACAGGAATTACTTGATTTCAAAAACATTAAAATCTTCTCTTAAATATTAATTATATCTTGCATACTGTGCACTGACTCCAGCGTTTCAATCCAATATCTGACTTCATCTTGAAAAATCCTAAATAAATTCGCGAAAAGTTTGTTTTTACATTACAAACGTAATTCAAATAATTATAAAACGTATGAACATACGTATTATAATCTTAACATTTACTCATCACTCATAATCCCTTCTCATTAAATCAACTTCGACTGTATAAAAACAGTGGAATTACAGTGAATCCTAGAAAAATAAAACGATTGAAACTTTTCACGAATTTTTCCTGACAAACGGTCAAAACCTGAATACTGTAAATCTTCGACCGATGAGAGGCGACACGATCTATCGGCAACCCTCGAGAAACCGGCAAATTCACGCGCCGGCGCTCGGTTTCGAGTCCTCCGAGGGCTTGGCGGTGGCCAGCTCGTAGATGCGTGCGATGCGCTGCACGAGGGCCGATAATCGCTGCTTGAGGACCGGCTCGAGCGCGTGTCGCGTCACGATACGAACGCCGCCCACCAGAACCGGAAGCAGCGGCGCCAATCGCTCGTCCTACGAGAGACAGAAAAGATAGACTCTCGCCTGTGCGGCATTTTTTTTTTGTTTTTCTTTCTTTCTTTGGAGGAAATTAACGATAATCGATGTCGAGGAAAGAGGGGAGAGGCTAGGAGACGCGGGGTTTTCGGAAACCGCTTTTGTTGCTTTTTGTTTTTGGAACTGTCGAGGGTCGAGGAAGTGCAGTGGAGTGAGGCGATTTTGGTTAATGTAAAAAAACAGGTCTTTGCTCTTTAATTCGACGGATAAAAGGATACTGTTATGGGAAAACAGTTTTTTATAAAATTTATTTTATCCGCTACCATCACAGTTGCTCTGTTAGTCAAATTAGTGTAGAATTGAATGATTTATTAATTAATTAAATGATTTTATTTGTTGATTGTTCTTTTCAAATTCTAACGATAAGTAGAAACATTAAGTATGAAATGGAGAGAAGTTTTTCGTAGAGTTAATTATACTTTGTTGATAAAAATTCAATGTGATTAATAGTTATTAATAACCACTACAGACTTAAAAATTTCGATTTACCTGAATAATTTTTGCACTGCTGTTAAAAAAAACACGTAGTAAATTTTTTACAAGAATTTAATGCTTTATACTTCTCATGACAAAAGGAATAAATTTTTAGATCCAAGAAGTTAGCTGGTTATTGCCCTAAGCCACAGATGCACACATCTTCGTAATACTAACCGTAAGAGCTAGTGCAAACTCGAGCGAAGCGCTGATGGTCTCCGCCCAGGCCTTCCTGTGGGTCTCGCTGTCCCGGTTGTTCTCCCTGCCGGCGAGGCCCTCGTCGTCGACGCTGCTGCTCATGCACCTGTTGCCGATCAGCATCTTCTCGCGCTCGTCCTGCAGGAAGGGATTGGTCCGCACGCCGCGCTTGCTGCGCTCGTACTCCTCCAGCAGGGCCTCGACGTTGTTCAGCGGCCGGTACTCGGCCTCGGCGCGGCGCAGCGGCGCCCGGCTGCTCTCCGTCGGCACCGTCGGCGCCTTCCGGAAGACCCGGGCCTCCTGCCGGCGGTGCAGCTCCATCATCGACTTCGAGCGGAAGTACAGGCTCTGCCGCTGCGGCGAGTCCAGCTCGTCCCGGTGGATGAACTTCAGGTTGTACCTGGGATTGGGGGAATGCAATGAGGCGAGAGATGAACTTCTAGCGCTAGATATTCGTCTAGAAGAGAATAAAGTTTCACTTTTAATATGGCGGACTGGGGTAAAGGGGTTTTTCGCTAGGTGTGTGTTTACACTTGTTTACAGGTGCGATGACTAGCGATTTACTGTGCCTTGATAATGCGAGTACTGCGGTCATTGCCTGTTCACGTTTTGAACAGTTAATTTGATTTAACAAACAAATCAGATTACCTTTCTGAGACAATACTAGTTAAATTATTGATCAGACTTTTCAGCGATTTTTGTCATTATTTGTTATAAAGAATTAACACTTCTGAATCAATATAAAATTAACTTATGCAACAAATAAGCTGATATCTGAAGATGACAACAAAAATCGCCGAAACTTTTTATCAATAAATTATCTAATTGATTCAGAAAGTCACAAAAAACAATCAACTTTTTATTAAAATATAAAAGATAGTCAATTGTAAATATGTAGGTAGACCTACTTAAATATGAAATAAAATGTTCTTTTGTCTGTTTTTTTGAAAATCAAGACTTGTTAGAGAAGAATAATGTTTGCCACCAAAAGATCAGACAAAACAATCATTTTTGTATTTTTACTGATCTAATCTGTATCATGTTTCTAAATAAAAAGAAAGTTAAACGAAGATAAAAATGACTGTTTTCTGCATCTGTTACTTTACGTAAGGTAACTAATCACTCAAAATGAATAATTCACGTATTCATGCCATATTGACAAAATTTGTATTACCAAAACGTTAAAAAAAGTAGTGAAGAAATAGCAAACGTGCACAAAACTAATAAAACGTGCCTTGAAACCATTGTACTTCAAAATCTCACCTTCTAGACAGTAGACAATCGTCGCTCATCCTAATATTCTCCGGTCGTTCTTCACCTTCGTCGTCCTTCTCCCCATCAAGCTGCAAATCTTCCTCCTCGGGCGTAAGATTTTTCCTCGCCCCAACTGTGCTCTTAGGCCTCACCCCCGGCTGTTCGGTCAACTCGGGAGTGTCCGTGACGAGGTCATTGGAGGACTCGACGAGGTCCTCGCTGGTAGCGCCGCCAGATCGGTCTAGGTACATCGTACGGGAGTTGCTGGAGCCCATGCGCGAGGCCGGCCGTGAATCGTCTGTCTCCGGCTCGGACTGCGGCCCCGAGTCCGTTGAGTACTCCGCCGCCAGGTCGGATAACCTGAACGGCCGGGCATCCTCGTCCTCGTCCTCGCCCACGTTCACCCCTAGATCCTTCAATGCGCTTTCGTCGAAGTTGCCGTTGCACTCGTCCTCCTGCTCGTCCTCCTCGGTGGGAATCGCGCTGTACACCAAGCGATTGTTTTCGTTTGACGTCTCTTCCGCTGAAATGTGAATGTGTTATTGCAATTAATAACGATACTTACGCGATTTGTGAATAATCCATTAAAATACTAAGTGCGTCCTATCCTATTTATCTCCGGGAAAAATGGATCTCATAATACTGATTTATGAATCAGGGAATGTCAAATGTAAGTTCCTGGATGATTTTTTTTATTAGTTGTGAAGTTAAAAAAAACTGGTAATTGTCAATCTTCTATTGTCTTCATCAGCTTTTCAACCTGTAAATCTAATTCAGTGAACTTCACTGAATTTTCAGTGAGGATCAGAGCAAACCATTGAAAGTGACCTGATCTGTACTGGAAAATTAGTGAAATTCAGTGAAAATTAGTGAAATTTCACTGAATGAGATTTAAAGAACAAGTAATGATGTAATGAATTAACACCGTCATTGTAATCATTCATCAATACCACTTTAGAATAAGTAATTAAAATTCAATTTCTTAGAATTTCATGTAAGTATATTTAAAAAATTAACTTATACGAGTGCTCACCAATTTCGGTGTATTCGTCAGGTTGCGACACGAGCAAGAAGAATCGCCTATCAGCAATAGAATCCACCTTGGTATACCTCCCATCCCTGTCGAGCGCAATGTCCACGTAGGTCCCGCACAGTTCGTCGAACGTCGTCTGCAGTAGATTCAGGTACTTCAGAAGGTTCCTGTATCTGGGCTCGACGCGACCGTCGGCCTCGACGAGCTCAGCGACGATCTCCAGGTCGGCACTGGCGCGGGCCACCTCTTTCAGGCACAGCTCGAACAGCGTGAAGATCTTCACGGTCCAAGCGGTGCAGGCCTGATGGTAAAGATTGGCCGGTCGCTGGAGGTTCGCCACCTTCTGCAGGAGGAACTTCAGGCCTGGCCGCGAGTCGAACTTCAGGGCCGCGGCGTACGACAGATCCAGTGCCGAGAGGAAGTTGTCCACGTGGCGGGGCTCCAAGCAGCCGAGGAAACCGACGCTAGAGCGCGCCTTCGGCGAGGAAATCGCGGTGCTCATCAATACGTGCGAAAGGCTGAAATATGAGATGTCATTTATTTGGTGAAGATTTATTCATTTTGTTTGTTTGATCTGACAGATAGAGCGATTGATGAAGATTAATGTGCTTCTCTACACTGATTGGAAAAATACTCCAATGTGTAAAAATTCGACAACTCGAAACCCTCAATAAATTAAATTCTTATTACCGGTACCGGAAGTTACCTCTACAAATCGATTTTTTTAATCAAATCAATTTTAAATAAACCTGCACCTTATTTTTAAAGAAAAAGTTTCATGAAATACTTATTAGAATACTACTGACTTGCGGTAGTTGTGTATTTACTGTTGAAAAAATAATCCCAGTGCCACTTTCATCAAAATTTTTATATTGGATTCAATAAACACTTATCTAACAGAAGCAATTAGCTCCAGTGAAAGAGCTATTATCTTTCGATTAGATCTGTTAAATTATTAGTCCGAGATACTATTTGGCCATAAGAAAAAAAATAATTACAACAAATAAAATTACATTTTAATTCTTGATATTTGAATAAAAAATTCGTCATAATCTATTAAGCGCAAGAAGATTTATTATCAATGCAGCTGCGGGCAGCCAAAAATAAATCATAACAAAGATCTAATCCCACACATGAGAGTTCCGATAATGAATAAAATAAAATCTCCATCGTTACTATGTTGTAGAACGCTGAAAAATCGCAACGTTTTATTCATTTCTACTACTAAACATTTAACTTAATTTTCAACGAATTTCATAGAAGTATGTATGACTAAAATTTAAAAAATTTTGATCGATCGTAAGAAAGATACAGATACAGTATAAGCAGTTTCGCGATCTAAGATAATAAACACTTGGCGATAATAGAAACACCTGCAGGAAACACCGCTTTTGCGTGAGAAAAAAAATCAACACCAGCGCTAACATGTGAATGAAGATGATGCGATTAATCGGCTAGATTATCGACTTATCAGTATTGCTTCACGATAACAGCCTCTTAGTCTAGGGTATATAACAAACAGGTGACCGACAGTGAAGTGAGAAATAGTGATTGCTTTGTCGTGAAATAATGGCTCGACTCGGAGCTCTCGCGTGTATCCTCGCGCTACTTGCAAGAAACGTGGTTGCTGATGTACTGCCGAAGGAACTTGATGCATTGGAACACATATTCTCCGATGTCGATTTACTTAGGAACTTTAATGTTACTAACTTCGAAAAGGCTCTACTCGCTGATCACCCTCACGTTCATATGGATGTGGTAAATACTAACTTTTTCATAGATAATTGTGTAAAGATTTTCTGGAATTTTACGACATTGAATAAAAAGATGTAACATTCTGTCAAAGAAATAGAGCTTTGCAATAAACTGAATCACTTCTAACTCCAGTTAATTCAGTTTCACTGTTTTCAGTTATTCCAAATTTATATCGAAAATATCTTTTTCTTAACTTATTTTACACGTGCGTTAAACATTTGTGAATTATCTATAATTTTTTTAAATTTTCAGACTGAATTGATTAGTTATTACGAATACAAAGTTGAAACTCACGATGTCTACACTGACGATGGATACATTGTTCAAATGCACCGCATTACTGGAAACAAAAAGAATCCAAGTCCCAAGGGGAAACCTGCAGTGTTAGTTCAACATGGATTGTTATGCAGTTCAATGGACTGGGTGATCACTGGTCCCGAACGAGGTCTAGGTAAATAGACACTAGTTTTTTGCTGTCACATTTATCACTAGTTTTCATCATGAATAAAAAACTGAATTTTCTTTGAAAGGATTTATTCTGGCGGATGCTGGGTACGATGTCTGGCTAGGAAATGCCCGAGGTAATCGATACTCTCGTAAACACAAGAAACCAACAATAGCAAATTCCGAATACTGGGAGTTCAGGTTAGTTACTAATTTTGAATGAACAACACATCCCCTGCATTTGCATAAGATAATATGAATTGTTTACTCAGTTGGCATGAGATGGGTACTCAGGACCTGCCGAGAATGATCGACCACATTTTAAAGACTACCGGTAACGAGAAAATCTCCTACATTGGACACAGTCAAGGCAGCACATCGTTTTTAGTAATGCTAAGCGAACAGCCAGAGTACAATGAAAAAATTTCGATTATGTTCTCTCTGGCACCGGTCGCCTACTGCTCCAACATGGTTAGCCCAGTGTTCAGAACTCTCGCCTTGTTAAGTCCTGTTATTAGTGTAAGTTTACTTGATTTAGAAATTTCGAGATGTCATTGATATTTTTGATCTATTAAAATTTTATTTTTATTTATTTCATTAGACTATTATGGGATTACTTGGAAAATACGAATTTAGCCCAGGTAATGAGTTTTTCCAAAAGTTTTCATCGATGCTTTGCAAAGACCAACACATATCTCATCACATTTGCACGAACGTTATTTTCATGATATGTGGATATAGTGAAGACCAAATGGACACAGTAAGTTTATAAATATAAAATCTTTTTTCAATGTTTAATTTTTTATCATATTTTTCTTCTAATTGTAGGAGTTATTGCCAGCATTTTTAGCTCATACTCCAGCTGGAGGTAGCACGAAACAGTTCATTCACTACTCTCAATTAATTCATTCAGGTAAATTTAAGAAAACCTGCTTAATATGTTTAAATTATGTTAATTTTACCTTTATTTTAAATAATGCAAATAATGTAACGTTTTGTAATGTAGGACATTTTAGACAGTACGATCACGGATTCATAGGGAATTGGGAAAAATACCATAGCTTAACACCCCCATCTTACAAGTTTGAAAATATCAGAGTACCCATATCCCTTCATTACAGTTCCAATGATTGGTTATCACACGTAAAGGTAAATACATCAAATGTCACTCGTTAGCTACTTAAGATTGTATTGATATCGATCATAACAATATTAATTAACATTCTCATTCTTTTACAAACAGGACGTAGAGAAATTATACACGAAACTACCAAATGCCATTGGAAAATTCCGAGTAGTACATGACACCTTTAATCACCTCGACTATATGTGGGGAAAGGATGCAAAAAGCCTCTTATACGAAAAAGTATTAAATTTGATGGCACGATATGTTAAATGAACAATAATAGGCTAACATAAAATAAAATTAGAAAAGAATTGACAGTTTAGTTTTAAGATTTTGCTTTTGTAATTAGGAATCTCAGTAAATGAAATTTATAAATAAACTTGATTTTCGTAATCAGTTCATTGGTCGTTGAATCATTTGAAATTATTAAGTAAATCTTAACTTACCTTGGCACAGGAGTCTCGGTATCCTGAAGCAAAACACTAGCGATGCAGTGGAGAAGCATCTGGTGCACTAGTAGTCCGACTACTAAAGCTCGCATCTGAACGCGGACGATATAAAGTTCGGGGTTCAATGTTGAGGCCACTGAGGGGGGATAAAGTAGGAAGACGTAGGATTTCTCGTCGGGAGGATCGGCCGCCTCTTCCAGGCGCTGATCTTCCATCAAAAATACCTGTAATGATATACACAAAATTTAAACGATGGTTAACATGTCTAAAAAGATTTTTTTTATTATTTCAATATTTTGTTTGTTAATAAATTTTGTTTTCATTTCATGGATAAAAGGTAATAAGAGAATTGTTAGGTTAAAATAGTTACGGGGAAAATAAAAGTTACTCTGTTCAAATAGAATTTATGTTAAATTAAAAATATCGATCTCTAGAATAGGAAATATACTGGAAATAATTATTTTGTTTTGTTGTAAGTAAATAATTCAAACTATAAAAACTACATTTTATTAAGAAAAACTCTAAATTAATATTGTTGCATTCACTAATTAAAAATACTCTAAGTATTTTACTTATATATCTAAGATTAACGCTATTATCTAATCTATATTGTACTCTAATTTTTAAAACTATAAACTATATTTAAAAAGAAGGCAATGATACAAAATAATTCAGACAGTACAAAAGAACGAATATCTAAAGAAAAGTTAAAATTTTTGTAGAAAACATAAAGATTCGTAAAGTGCATAAAAAATTATCCATATATAAAACTGTAAAACTCTAAAAAAAATGCAGTGATTCTTGCGTGTAACTAATTCGAAGAGTAAGTATCTCTCGATTCATCTACTTGATTAATGTGTGCACTCTACTTAAGCTGCATTGTACTCGTATATACACGTACGACGGAGACATCGTTCACTGTCAGTTACAAATGTCATCATCGAGAGAGTGGAAACGTTATAGCCATGGACCCAAGCCATGGATTTTATTGGTGATCCACAAAAAACTGTGCCTCCAATTATTCACGATTATAGTTGCACCGCAATGCGTTTGCGACTAGGTCCTTCGTCGGCAATTGAATCTATTTGTTTCTATAGTTTAACTTAATTCATTTTCATATCGTTTAAAAAAATAGCATGATTTTAAAGAACCCAGTCCTCTAATGATGTGCCTTCTATTAGCAGGTGCTTTAGAGTGATTAAGTATTATAATGGCATTGAATTTT
This sequence comes from Eurytoma adleriae, assembly GCA_900480045.1. Taxonomy (NCBI): domain Eukaryota; kingdom Metazoa; phylum Arthropoda; class Insecta; order Hymenoptera; family Eurytomidae; genus Eurytoma; species Eurytoma adleriae. Next base: position 89,282 of record UXGC01000470.1, read on the forward strand.
AAAAATATTTTCTAGATTATTGGATTGTTCTATTATCAAAATATGTTAGAGTCAAAAATGGATTTTGCAAAATAAAAAGAAAATGTTAAAATAAATTGGGAGATGGAAATTCAAGTTTCCATAGACATTGTAGTGACGTATGTTGTTAATCAAGACTGGTGTAATCCGTGACTCATACAGCATCAAACATGAATAATGACAATTTGCATATTGTTATATGACTAGTCTCTTTGTTTATAGATTTATAATTGAATTCCACTAGTAAGAGACTTACGCTAAATAAATTGTAAGTAATGTACAAGTAATAAAATGTCATTACCTTAAACTATAAACTATGTTATACGATAATTAATCTTAAAAGACTTAAAGTCTAAATATAAATAATTGTATAATTAATTGTGTATTTAGTGGTATAGTGTGTATATAACAAAGAAGACAATAAAAATCGTGTTTAACATCATAACATTAAAAATCTTCACTCATACACACAAAAGAGAAAGTGGAAAAGACACTTATCAACATCTATAAATCCACGTAAAATAAGACACTGTGAGAAACACTTAAAGCGTCAAAGAAAATTTATTATCATTAACTTCTCTCTAAAAGAGCTTTTCAATCATGACAACATCAGTGACTACACGATCTATGGTATACCAAAAGGTTCTTATTGACTGGAGCAAAAGAAACACTGGAATTCAACGCAAGACTGAACGACTATATTAAGTGAGTGTCGGAGTGAACGGAGCAAAGGTAAAAATCACAGAGCAGGGGGGGGGGATGAGTGAACGGATGATGCGAGACAGCGCAAATGATGTATACGGATCGTTTGGATTGTAAAAAAATTGTCGTGGGTAAGCTTTTGTTTCTTAAAATCCATGACGAGAGTTACCGTGGACATTGGCTAGAGCCAATGGGGAGCGGCCGCGCTGGCCGACGCAGTAGAAGTGTTAGTGTAATCGGGGGGTGTTGTCGTGTGCTGCCTAGTACCGGCGGGATAGGCGCTAGTTGTTGTTGTTGTTGTTGTTGTGTGCTGGTCGAGCAGTGTCGTCTCGATGGTCAACGAGTCCTGGTAAGGCGTCATTCGCAGGCCCGAGGCACTCTGCCTCTTGATCGCAGTCAGTACCTCGCGCAGCTGGCTCACCTGAGAGAGTTTAGGCAACGTGGTCACGCTCACATCGAGAGGCATGGGCTGTTTGGAGGGGGATTTTTTCACGCTGCTTTTTTTTTCGTTAATATTCATCGCATCGCTAGCTAAGATCGCAATGCACCTTCTCTTTTTATTTAAGCGCCTGTTGTTTAAGGATGACATTAGCACACATTTCGCACTTCTCGTACACACACTTAAGGCTTCGTGAATTTCGCAGCGTCGAAATTGTTGTTGCGCAGTACGAGGGTAATGTCGCATTTAGGGAAAATTTTCTCGTACAATGAGAAAAGTATCATCTTTAGCAATGAACTGTTCAGCTGCAGTTGTCTGTAAAGCTTTTCAAAGGATTTTAAAATTTATTCAGCACTCTTTTTTTTGCCTTTAGTGAAGAAATTGGGTTCCCTCTAAAGGTGAATTAGCGGGAAATTACCAAAATTTAGTGAAATGTACTTCACTAACACATTATTAGAAGAGAACATTCCACTAATTTTTAGTGCAAAATTGCTAATTATTAGTGTTTTCCTACTAATTATACTTTAGATAGATTGTTTAGATGAAAAATTTCATATTGTTTGCCTAACAGAATATTGAAAAGTAACCGGTAAGTATTACTTCATCAAAGATATCAAGAAAGATATCGTAAGTTAAAACATTTTATGATTAGTAGAATCTTGATGTCACGTGCAAATTCAACAAACGATACTCTCCAGTACATTACATGATTTTAAAGAAGAAATTTAAAGAGTATATATACTTTCACAATTAATTCATATAAAATTATGATATTTCTAATTAAAATATTTAGAATTTTGCTACAGGTGCGATATTTTTCTCAATGCGTTTGATACAGAAAGCTAACAAAAGTACATAATAAATACTAATGAGCATTAACATCGTACTGCGATGTTAAAATCTAAAATCGACTTTGCGCAGTCTTCATTAAGACGATAAACGCTTCGATATTAAAAAAAAAAAATTTAATGATAATAAAAGTTCTACTTGTTATATTTACTTCGTAAAGTTACAGAATGCAAATCATAGAGCAAAATATACATAATTAGATATAAGAAATACACAAGGGAAAAGGTGCTGACGATCTCAAGAGATATAAATCATCATGTGTTTAACGTACAGTCCTTCAAATCGATTTCCTGGTAAAAATGATAAAAATAGTGAGAGTAATAAAAAATGCCCTGGTAAAATTCCCGATAAAAACAGGGAAAAAACTCTTCCTCTCTGAATCGTCAGCACCGGTTTCCGTCAAAAGGAGTATAGAGAAGAACCATAATCAATGAATCAACAATCAACATCTACGATATCGACCTTACATCTACCACACATACTTGGGTACTCCCGTACTTACTTACTCTGCGGCGGCTACAAAGCTACGGTTCGAGTGTGAAGCGACGGGGGGAGCTCGCCGAAAGGAGACACATCGACGGGGGGAAGAAATAGTGTGCGGAGGGAGGAGAGAGGTGGGCGAGCGAAGAGAGACGTACCTGGGCGGCGAGCTGGCGGAGCCTCTCGGTCTCCTCGGGCGTGGCGTCGCGGCGCGCCGCGACCTTCACCTGGGCCGCGTCCCCGTAGAAGGACTCGGAGCGCGGCGAGAACGCCATCGTCAGCTGGTGCAGCTCCTGCAGCGAGTTGGAGCAGGCCCGGTGGCAGGCGACTCCGCACACCTCCCACTGCTCCGGCGTCAGGTTCGGCCCGCTGCTCACCAGCACGTGCCTAGGTTTTTGGAAAAAAATTTTTTGTTTCAAATGGTAATAAGTAAAGGAGGCCATTATTATATTCACTGAATAAATCAACCGAAGCAACTGATTTTAAATTAGTGAAACTTTCACTGGAAGAACATTAGAGAGTAGGAATCAGATCAGATGGAGATATGTCCCACTGATCCTGACCAGAATACCAGATCCTGGTTAGAATCCTATGTTTATCGTAAGGACCCTCGTATACACCGCAGTAATCGGTAATATTTATCCATTTCCCTTTAAATTCCTAGGTAATTCTACTAGGGGCGGTGATTAGGATCAGAAATATTACCTTAACCTTTTGACCATCACATGATCGCATTAAGAATCCGTCAATTTATTGTGGTATCTCAACATTTTTTTTCCTACAATTTAAAAAAATATTTACATCTAAATACATTGTGGTTGGTTCAATTAATCGAATTTATATCATCTGATTCAATTCACTAACTGGTGATGAATGTTTCCCATCACCAAAAAATAAGGCGATCTTCAATGTTTAGAACAGCGAAACTCAGAGAATTTTAATTGAACAAACACAAAATGTACTTAATTTTTGTGTAACTAATTGTGTACTACCTAATAAATTACACAAGATTACTGTTAGCTTTTAGTTAACACAATTTTTGTCTGACTATAATTTTTTGTCGGTTAACTAAACTCTTAAAATTTTTAGCCGTGTGATTAGAGAATCAATTAGTTCAAATTCCAGGAGACATTTTTGACTATTTAGTTTATTTACACTAAAGGTTTTAAGTTATTTAATAAGAAACAGAAAATAGCATTTATAAGATGAGGATGCATAAGATGATGATGCTTTTTAGGAAAATTACTTAAGTTTTAATAAAGATGCTTATTAACCGAATGACTAACTCTCTGAAATGGGATTCCCAGCTCGGATTAGCCTCGATCTGGCTCGGGAAAAAAACACGGCATTGCGAAAAGGAGACAATCACCTTGTCCCCAAGGCTCTCTCGCGCCGTTTGTTTATTACCCGCGCCTCTTGCATATAGAATTTCCATCGTCTTCCATGCCCCACTCATTCAGTCCTGCTCTCCGCGGCAGATCCTGAATGACCGGCTACCACCGCCCGATTCCGCTTCTCTAGCGAACCTGCGCGCGCCGGCGCTGCTGGCCGTTGCTTTTGAGTGCCGCCCGGTGAAAGAGGGATATAACTGCACCGGTGTACATCGACACCGCGCGGGGATAGGGTTACCCGACGGCGCGCGGCTCGATACCCGCCGCGTGCGGCCTGACAGGAAAGCGGACCAGGAAAGAATATCGCGGAAATTGAGAAAAAAAGAAAGCAAAACGGGGAATTTAGAACGGAGCCGATCTTATGCGCTAGGCAGACCGTGAGACTGAATTAATAGGAACAGTCACCTGTTTTTTAAAAGGAGATTTCTGTTATAATGGTGCACGTATATTTGTTTTAATGGCAATTACTTGATAAAAATATACAAGTATTAAAAATTTACTTTAATTGTTACGATATTTATAAAATTTTCTGATCTATAGATCTATAACAGATTAACTAATTCTGATCTATAATAATTGAAAAGTTCATCGTTTTAAATTACATATCAAAAAATTCTTTTTAAACAATATCGTAAATAATTATAAAATCACTAAGATCACAATCATCATTTTAAATTAAGATAAAAATAATTGCACTTTGGTGGTATCATGATCATTGATTAAAAGCTAGTTTCTAATAAAGACAAAAATTATAAAAGTACTATGAGAATAAAAGAATTTAAAAATACTATAAAAGTGAAGGGCTGTAAGTGAACCAAACTATTCTTGTCAAAAAAATAAAAATACAATATAAATATACACACTTATACGTACAAGTGAAAAATCATAGAAACAAATCAATAAAATGGTCTTATTAATTTTTAGGAATCAATTATTAAAACAAATTTGTCATAATTTCCATTCAACCCTTAGGAAAAAGCACTACTCATCATGAATTACTTCAAAAACTACTGGTAGTATAAGATTCCACAAGTAATTTGTCTAGTAATTTGACAAATTGGAAGAATTCCCGTGTAATTTGCCTATAGTTGTTACTCAGTAGTTAGTCAGTAATTGACAATTTATTACTGGAATTAAGTAGTTCATCAGTAGTTTATGTTGTAACTTTGTAAATATGTACTTCAAAAGCATATTTTCGTAGGAAAATAAATAACAGTTTAAAAAAAATAATTTTTTAAAAAGTTTCAACTATTTGATTTAGATATTTTATCGTTTGACTACCTCTAGCAACAAAACCTTATCAAGAAATTTGAAAAGATCTACAGGATACAGATTTTATCAACTATATCTCACATTATCTACCACACCGAGATAAAAATTTTTCTGCGCGCCATAAAAGTAGTTGCAATTCTAAAACCACTTCATTCCAAACCCGTTAAAAAGGGTACAAAATCCAATAAAAAAAAAATAAACAAGCGCAAAAACTATCCACTCCTCCTTTTCCCAACGACGCGATAAAATTCGATAGGCTCGACCGTTGCACAAAAAAAAAGCCCGTCGACGCGCTCGAACCTAAAAACGGCGCGAGCGAACGCGAGAAGTCGTAGATGTGTGTCGTAGTGTGCGAGCGCCGGGGTGTCGGGTATCAGTGGCCGGCTACTCGCGCGACGGCCTGTCAAGCTTCGTTATATCGCTTTCCAGGGCGAAGGAGCCACGGCCCGCGGCTCTATGATACGCGCGAGCGCGCCTTTTTGCCCCCTCCGGCCGTATCTCTTTTTTGCGCGCGCTCGCTCGCGCGCATTCCACTTGCGCAACGCCCATGAGAAGAAGCTGGGCGCACCGTTCGATCCGGTCATCGATACGCGGCCGATTGAGACGCGATCCTCTTTTTTTCGCGCCGCGAGAGATGAGGACGCCGGGGGACGATGTAAACCCACACCCCGGAGCGCCGTGCGTGACACCTGCGCGCTTAGGCGGCCGGCCGGCCCGGTAATGAAGTAATTGCACGGCCGCCTGACTTTCGTATCGCTATTTCATCCGCTAGATTATTTCGCTCTTTAATGCGAGCTTTTTAATTTATTGCAATGTTTTCTGATGCAAGCGATACAACCGAATTATTTGTTTCTATACTCTCTAAATCTCGTTACTAATTTTCAGTTCAGATCAGGGCAAACCAGTAAAAGTGACCTGATCTGACCTGGAAAATCGCTGAAATTTAAGAAAGTAACTTTCAAACTTAAAACAAATGAATCTATTTTTAAGAGTTTGGAATTGATTCATGCAGTAAAATATTATAAAAAAAAATATTTACTCACCTAATACATGCACATCCAAGTCGAGCAATACTTTCAGTCGGCTGAACAACGCACTCAGCCATCACTAAGAAAAGTTGCTTCAGCATAAGAGTCGTCGCGGGCAAAAAAGTTGCATTTCGTTGAACGTCTGGACCTGCAAATGACGAGTAAGTTCAGCCCAACGAACTAAACGCTTAAAAATAACCAGCAGCATATTTCCAGCAAGAAAAGAAAAATTAACCTTGTAGATGAGCAATGAAATCGACAACGAGATCGGTAGTGAGTCCGCAGCATTGTTTGAAATTTGGCGCAAAGTTATCCCAGCCTCGATAAATTTTCGAAGTTTTCCTCAACCAGTTTTGAACCATTGGAAGTAGTAGATGGTTGACACAGTACAGACCAAAGAGTGGGCCCGGTGTATTCAGTGTATTACGCAACAGATGAAACAGTGACTCTAGAGTGTGCGGCTGATACTTCTTTGGGCTGATCATAGTTGCGCTCGCCAAGCCTTCGATCAGCAAGTACCAAACTCTAAAATACATTAAAAATAAATTAATGTTCAAGCGATTTCAGTAAAATTATATGAAAATATTTGTATAAAAAAAAAACTATACGATATAGAAACTTATAATTTAAGTAAAGTCAACAAGACATGACACCTTAACGCAGTCAATCATTTTCTAAAAAATATTAACCTCAGGATTCCACTAGGCCGATCCATGCTCTGAAGACTCATAGGTTTGGCATCTTGTGTGGATGAAAGCAGTTCGTAAGAAACTTCGGGCACGACGTCGTGCAACGAGTCGGTTTTCCTGTCGAAACGCGCGACCTCCAGGTTGGGGATGATGGGATCGACGAACTGGGCTATAGTGGACATTTGGATTTTCTGGGCGGAGTGGAAGATCGGACAGGCGGGCATCCGGTACATGGAAGCCAGAATGTCGCTGCAGTTCAGCAGATACTTGAGACTCTCGAGGCACATCCGCATCCCGCGATCGTTTGCAACTATTGTGTGCTCCTTAAAAAATCACGTTAAATTGTTCAATCAATTTATTGTAAAGAATTTTTAAAGTATTTTTCTATATTATATTGGAAGCTACTAGTGTCTTTATAATATTACAGTGGAAAAAAGTCAAACTAAAAATGGAGTTAATTTTCTTATAATCCATGTCTCATCTATCTTCAATAATTCAAAATAGATATTTATACGAGTACACGATGCTTATTAAAATTTAATCAATACTTCATTTAAAAATCATTTACAGAATTATCTATTTACTATTTAATTTGGAACAATTTTTTCTGTTCATAACTTACATGAGGAACTGCGCCGTCGGATAGAGGTACGTCGGGATCGCCGTCGCCGCGCACATGCCTGAGCAGGCAGAGTATGCAGTCGAGGGCAGCATTTGCAAATACAAGTGTGTTGTCGGTGCTGAGGAAGACACGGAACACTTCGAGGAGCGGCGCCGACTCGACGCACTCCGCATTTCCCACCGAGGCAACCTTTAAAGCTCCGAACAGCGGTCTCCAGCCGGACCTGATCTCCGTACGGTTCGTCTCCACAAATTCACAGATACAGCTGACGATCTAGCCGATATCAATTCACGAGTATTTAATTTTTCAATTATACGCATATTTAATTTTTTCAATTATTCAATTTTCAATGTTGTACGTGAGATTTGAAAAGAAAGTGAATGAATGTACCTGAACTTTGATGAGAGATTTGAAGGTAAAGTGAAAGAATGTATCTGATCTTTGATGAATAATATGAAAAAAAAAGTAAAGAATGAATTTACCTGATCTTGTACGTCGCTGTCGCAGAGTTCGAGGCACAGCAGGTTCTCGAAGGGCTTGAAAAGTGCCTCGTTGAAGTGAAAATGGGGAAGCTCCAGCTGATCGTTGAGCAGCGCCGCCATCGAGTCGTGGATACACTCCACCGCTTTCTTCGAAATTCCCCGGTCTTTGTGACACGCGGCTTCCATGAAATGTGGTCCCAGAATACTCCAAACCCTCATAATGTGAATCAACGGCCGGCCGCTTTTCACACACTTTAGCATCACCTGTAATTTTAATTCAAGACATATTTTAGTCTATACGGCTGTATTACGCGGCTCGAGTGGAATTCTTGGAATTAATCAAGAATTTTTGGTAATCATATATTAAACTGACAGCATATGTTAGAAAAAATGCGTGAAATATCGAGTTATATATTACACGAAAGATAGAAACTGGTGAACGTAAGTAAATAATAAGTTTTAAGTAGTAACAGTCGGGTATGGTTAGACAATGCAAATTCATAGCTAAATATCTGTACATTTCAGATTAGATGAAGGGATATTTTAATAGTTTGAAGATTAATACTTTAAATATCGAGCTATATATTACACGAAAGATACAAACTAGTGAATGTGAGTAAATAATAAGTTTTAAGTAGTAACAGTCAGGCCTGGCTAGACAAATGCAAATTCATAGCTAAAGATCTGTACATTTCAAATTAGACGAAGGGACATTTTAATAGTTTAAATGTTAATAGTTTAAATATCGAGGTATATATTACACGAAAGATAGAAACTAGTGAATGTGAGTAAATAATAAGTTTTAAGTAGTAACAGTCGGGCCTGGTTAGACAAATGCAAATTCATAGCTAAAGATCTGTACATTTCAAATTAGACGAAGGGATATTTTAATAACTTAAATGTTAAATAAATAAAACTCAAAATCCATTATCATTTGAAATAAAATATGAAAAAACTATCAATTAAGTGATTATCCTTCACGCTATACAATCACTGCTAGCTACCTGTATATTTTACATTAAACGAGAGTATATTTGAATAGTTTAAATAAAAATAAATTTATCTTAAAATATATTCTAAAAAAAATATGAATTAACTGATCATCACCCTTAAAGATACATTTCAAAATACAATTGCTGTAAATCCTGTAATAAGATAAAAAAATCACAACAAAACACGTGTACACGCACCTCGCCAAGTCTGGACAATAGGAGGACGTTGAGCTCGTCCTCGCGCGGCTTCGCGCGCCGCCACCAGATCTTCCGGCTTTCCTGGGAGCCGTCGGTGCTCTTGAACAGCTGATCCTTGCTGGCGCGGCACAGCGCCTGCAGGAACGAGCAGAGCGCCCGGAGATTGAGCTTGAGGGCCGCGTCCTCGAACAGACGGTCGACCTGCTGCGACAGCACGCAGACAATCTTGGCGGCGTAATCGGCCGGCAGGATGCCGTTGAACTGCACGTCCGCGTTCGACTCCTGGATTATCTCCGGGATCGTCTCCGACGTCGTGCTCTGCGTGTACGGCGTCGATAGAAAACTATACACGTCCACGCTGAATCGAACAGATGGTTCATAATTCGTTTTTCTTGCAGGTAGTATAATACAGATTTTTTAATACTTAGGTATTTTTTAAAAACATGAATTAGCAATTTTTAATATAAATTGGATAATTATTTTAAAAAATTTTCTTTAAAAAAAATTATAATAGTTAATAATTTCAATAGAACTGTTTGCCATTACGACGTCGTCGTCTATTTGTTCAATTCTAAGTAATGTAACGGTGAATTCAGAAAATTTTAAGGATCATTACCACGTGTCATCATCGTCATCTACGATATTAAAGCTGAGTCGAAGTCTATCCTGATTAGATTTGCAATCGTTTACAGAATTGCTCGGTTCCTTCTTTTCCTTTTTAGCTGCCTTTGGTAAGGCCAGATTTTGATTCTTCCCAAAAAAATCGTGCTCCAACTTACTCACGTACAGGCAACACCTGCATGAATAACAACATTAAAATATTTTCCAATTTATTACGTCACAAGTTTTCATGAAATCATTGAAGCATTACGTGAATACGTGAGGCCAGCAATCACTTCCATGGCTTCCAAGCTCCAATCCTCTTGCCAAAAGTACCTCCATGCTTAGAGCATGCGAGGTGTGCAGGTTCGTAGCCTTATTTTGAAGTTTCAATCGAAGCACGTCCTTTGTGCGCCGCAGCTTAGAGATGGACTGTTCGGAGCACGCAGCTTTTGCTAGCAGTGCAAAAATTGATCCGCATCGATTTTGCAATCCTATTAAAGTGTTACATAATTATATATAAATATAAAAATAAGCCTTATATCTTTCAAAATAGAATTATGTTTAACAACCATTTAAGCTATCGAAGCTTTTAAAAACATTATTTTTAAACTACTAATTATTTATAAATAGTAGGAAAGAATAGGGTAAAGTTGGGCAGACGATGCAATCCATTAGCGGTGTATAACGGGTTATCCCATGACTGAAACTTATCTGTAACCCCATAATCAAGGGATATATAATACAAAAGATATCTCATATCTAGAGCTTGCAAATTAAGTTAAGGTCTCAAGTGTCCCTTTATACGTCGCTGATTCATTGCATCACCTGCCCTACTCCTCTGCGTATATCTCATCCTGTATTATAAAGTCGTAATGAAATACTAAAGTTTCACCCTATACCCCTAGTATTTATAACCTTCGACTATTTTTTATTGTAAAATTTTCTTATCAAGGCACCTTAGCCAACGCAGACTCACCCAAAACATTGCTAAGCGTGGCGGCTTTGTGAAGTCCCTCGAGCGCCAGCACAATGGTATCCTTCACCCCGCGCCTGCCGTCGTCCTTGGCCAGGATGCCCTTGCCCGTCTCGTCCTTGCAGGGATTGAGCCCGGTCGAGAGCACCGCGACCATGCTGTCCCAGCAGCAGGTGAGCACTCGCCGGGACAGCTTCGCGCCGGCCTCGGCCTCCGGGGTCGATTCGCTGCGCGAGAGCTGCGCCTTCTCCAGTCGCAGGTAGTCCGAAAGCAGCTGGCCGCCCGGATGGCTGCCGGGGATCCCGTCGACGTCCACCAGGACGTTCGCCAGGGCGTTGTTGTCGCTGCAGGACGGCCGGTAGCCGCAGCGCTCCAGCAGGTTGCACGCGAGGATCTGCTGGTACAGCTCCGAGAGCCAGGTCGCAGAGAGGTACACCAGCACGCCAGAGCCGTGCACTTCTTCGACGAATTGCTCCTATCGATTAATGGATAATGGATTAATGGAGAGTTAGTTAATCAAGAGTCAGTGTATTTATTATATCCTTTTTAGAAGGTAGAATCAGTTAATGAAAATAACAGTCTGGAAGAAATGTTAAAGAATTTTTTTAACAAATTTATTGGCCAATTAATTGCTTCTTTACTTTTTGAAGTAAAGATCATATGAAAAATACAGAATTGAACCGGTAAATTAAGAGAATAAAATTGTTGGATAATTTAAGACTATAGTAAATGAGAATAGGGTTCATATTTACTGTAAATCCTCTAAAATAATCTATATCAAAAAACAAAATCAGGTATCGAAAATAACATTCTGTAAAAAATTTCAGAGTTTTTTCTTTTAGCCAATTTATGACCAATAATTTGATTCAACGCTAACACTTCTCTGTGATCAGAATTGTATCAGTGAGTTAAGAGAACAACAACAAACTATGAAGTTTCAATAAGCAGTTAAAGAATTACATCACGTCAATGTAATATGAAAACAATTGTACGAAAGCAAAAAATAAAAACAGAACAGGTTGTGCAGAAAAAGTCTTACTTCAGTGATTGGAATTTGTCGACTTTCATCCTCGTAGTAATTCATCCTTATTAATTTTAAGTTGAGTAGCAGAGCTGCGTATGTTGCTAAATATATACCATCAGCATTCATTATCGTAACAAGAGCACACGAATCGTTGCTTTCTTTCTGATCATGAAGTTTCTGCTGTGCAGCGAAGACTCCTAAATCAATTTCAAGTCGATAAATATTCACGTAATTCACATCTTTAAAAAAGCAAAATTATCAGCATTTCTACACTATTATTTATTAAAAAATAAAAATAGTAGCTATATAAAAAAATGAAAAAAAGTATTTAGAAAATCTCACCCTGACAATACTCGGAAGCGAAATTCTGCAGCGCCTCGTCGACTTCGATGTTGGTCCTGAGCCCGAGAATGGTGGGCACGAGGTCCTGCCTGAGGGTCTTGACGAAGCGGCGCGCGTTGTGCCGTTCGACGTCGACGTTGCACTCCTCGGCGAACTGGCGGCCCACGTGCAGGCACTTGGGCAGCCGCTCGAGCCTGAGGCGCTCGCGCTCGTTCGCCAGGGCGTAGTCGTGGTCCTCGGCGCAGCTGTTGGTCCCGGTCTCCTCCGGGCCGGCCTCGTCCGCCGACTCGTTCGCCGGCCCCTCGGTGTCCGTCGAGTCGCCGTCCTCCGACGGCCCGTGGCCCGACGAGTCCGAGTCCGTCGGGTTACTCTTCTTCATCAGCTCCAGCTGCTCTCTGTTGAATTCCCGCGGAATTTATTATGACTTTAAAATTTACAAAGTTTGTTTACGCGTTATAAATTATCATAAGGAATTGCCAACGACGTATGAAAATCCATTTCTCAGGTTAAAAGATAAAAATAGTGTATATCGTATAAAAGTACGGGAATATGAAAGGATTTTTATTATAATTTTAATGATATTTGATTCAATTATTAAGGTTTTGAATCATTTCGCGATTTTTTTATAATCGATTAAATGTGGGTCATCACTGAAGCTAGTTTTAATTACGTACGACATTATATGATCGTTCGATTTTTAGGGATTAGGAAAATGTCAATTAATTATAAAATCGTTTTAAAACCACTTGTTTAAAAGTTTTGTAGCGATTACAAAGAATGAGTAACCTCCTTTTTGAAAATGAAAGTTTCAATTAAAAGTTGTTATAAGTAAATTAAAAACGAACCTGTAAGTTTTTGGAAGACGCGCCATGCTCTGATAAGTCAATGGACCCCGATAATCACAGGACTCTAAGTCCTCATAAAGTGTGTTAATAGTGCACGTATAATCGTGACTAATAGCCTTCCCTTCGCAGAGTTCTTGAAGTGCCGAGAGCATAGCAACGACACAGGAGACACTCGCATGTAGCACCGACAGACTTGCGTTCGTGGACTCTTCAATCGAGTCCATAGCTCTGCAATCAAATTATTCTCGTTTCAAGGAAAATAAGTAAAAATCTGAGTATTTTCCATTCTTTAAAAGCGAAGCAGTAACATTTCACTTATTTCCAGTGCGATTTATGACAAAACAATGATACAAACATTAAAGGTGTATTACTGAATTTGTTTTGATTTATACTATTTTCCCATTTTACATTTAAATGGAAGAAATTACTTACAGTCTCATCAGAGCCATGTCACTCTGTAGCTGACTGGACTTTTCCTCGTCGACGAGGAGGGGCCCCGCGAAGTCGACGATACGACTGGGGCTGCGGAGTAGCTCTTTCAAAGCCTTCAGTGGCTCGAGGCGCTGCTGCGGGGGTGGATACAGCAGCATGCGATGGAAGACCGACTCCAGCACCGGTCGCAGTGGACCCACACAGCCTACCAGCCTCACCAATTCCGTTCCAATGCTGAATAATAAAAAGGAATTGAGTAAATGGGCAATTGCTGATTTTTCAATTGGACAGATTAATTTTTCGTTTCGTGTCTGATCAACTCGGCTGTTACTACTTAAGATTAGATTTATTGCGTGATATGGTTCCTTTAATGTATGCTTGTTTAAATGGCAAAACTGTTTGATCGAAAAAGTTTCCGATATACATCAGTGATGGATTTCGATATGTATCATCGTTGGAATAAAATTTTCATACATTACTTATAGATTAGATCTTTTTTTTTTGAGTTTGTCAATAAAGTAAGAATCTTTTTGTCTTTTTTAGTTTTCTGCGTTTTCTATTATTGCATCTACTTGCAGCTTTGAGTTATTGTTGATGATTAGTTACTATTTATCTCATTAACAATTTTATTATTATTCTCCATGGTTAAATTTTCATTTAACTTTTGACCCTGCAAAGAATATACAAGAATTCCGAAACCTTATCGCATTAATTAAAGATTTGATATTTGGTCTATCATACACATTCAACTTTAAAAGCAATAAAATCGATTGACATGTAGTTTCTCTACATCAATTTAGGGACGCAGAAGATAAAATTCAAAGAACCTGTATACGGTCTTGGCCTGGTGGCTGTCGAATCCGAGCGAGCTCGTGAGGTAGCCGGATCCGCGACCGAGCTCGCCGTCGCGGCCCTCGCGCGACGTGAAGCTCTTGTCGACGCGCGGCGTCCCCAGGAAGGCTATCAACGCCGGGCAAAACTTCTGCCAGAGAAACGTCGTGAAGTGGGCGTTCGTGTGGATCTTCTGGGGCAGCGATGAGATAAGCGTGTGCAGGCACTCCAGCAAAAACACCACTGTATTCCCGTTCCTCGCGCTGCAGGAATGATTGTTACTGTTAGATTTGTTTTCACTTGCGAGGATAAATTAATTAATCGATTAAAAGGGATTTAATGCACGCGTGTTATGTACAAGTAAGATTTAAACATTTATTTATGTCATGTTGTAGGAAAAAATTTGTAACGATGTAATAGTATATTACACAACTAGGGAGGAAAAGTAAAGAATGTCTCAAATCGCATGTAAATTGTCAACCGAGGCGAA